>JASANE010019339.1:0-72199 GCA_030248225.1 Trileptium ribeirensis
ATAGAAACATATTGCCAAATAACAATGTCCTCTGGTCGCTATTATAAAGCGAAAGGGCCCAAGTACACAGCCGAACAGCTAGTGCAAAATTGGCACAACAGACCAATTTGCACAATGCGAGCAAGACGACGGGTATTTCTCGAAACAAAATACGTGCTTATATGGAGGCCAAAGACAAAGGCGAATCGTCACGTTACCGCGGCAAGGGGATCCGAGGGAATGCAACCCTGCTTACCCCCGAGGTAGAGCAAAAATTTGCCAACATTCTGAAGGCGCTAGCACTATCGGGCTACCCGTACAGGCCAGCTGACCTGCCGGGTGCCATACAGCGTTGGATCAAGATGAACCCGGCAGAACGTCGAGTCAAGCAGTGGGAAGCGTCGGATCAGCTGCCCGGTCGGGTCTGGTTGGAAAACTTCCTGAAACGCCACGGCTTGTCTAGTAAGCGGCCAGCTTCAATGCAACTATGCCGAAAAGAGGCGGCAGAAAATCCTTGGGTTATCTTCGACTTTAGCGAACGGGTGGGGAACCAGATACGTAAGCTCAGGTTGGATGACAAGCCCGAGATGGTGATCAACATGGATGAGACTGCTTTCCCGCTCGACCCTAGTCGCGCATCATAGGGCTGCGCGGAGTCAACACCCCTCGTACGACAGCCGGCTCCGGGCACGCGATGACCACTGTTCTGGCTACTGTAAGCGCGGACGGGGTGGCGCTGGACCCGTTCATCATATTCCAAGGCAAAGCCATGCGCGACAACTGGGGAGGGGAAACACCGGAATGTCCGAGGACCTGCTATGCAGTCTCCGAACGCGGCTGGATTGACACGGTTCTCTTCCACGACTATTTTCGTCGCATTATCGTTCCGCATGTCAGAGACGTCCGGCTTATTCATGAGTACGACGACGATCAAAATGCACTCGTTATCTTCGACGGACAAGCGTCGCACACGACCTTGGATCTTATCCGTACCGCGCAAGAGAACAACATTACGCTGTTGCGCTTGCCCCCGCATACGACACACAAGCTCCAGCCGCTAGATGTCGCCTGCTTCGCCCCAATCAAGGCTGTGTGGGACAAAGAGCTGCAGAAGTATTCCAGCTTTACCGCCGCTGCACGAAACCTGGACAAACAGCTCTTCGGGTCGATGCTGTCCGGTGTTTGGCGGGTCGGCTTGAGCTCGGAAAATATCAAAAACGCTTTCAGGGCCGTCGGTATATATCCGTTCAATGACAAGGTTTTTTCGGACGACAAGTTCGATCCTGTTTTGCTGCGAGCGTACAGGTCTTGGGATGCCAACGGCCGACCGACAGATGATTCAGGACTGCCATCGTGTCCACTGCTCGAGTACTAAGCCGAAGCCCAGGCGGACGCGGATGCCATCCTTGCCGACGACGACGATGGTGACGAACAGAACTCACTGCGGAACAGCGCTTCACAGCTCTTCAACGTCGGATCGCCTACCAAAGGGGCAGCAGCGCCACTAGCGACACCAGCTACTGCATCTGCCTGTCTCCAAACTCCTCACACTTCCGGCGGCGGTTCACAGTCATCCGGTGGAGCATCGAGCAGGCGCAGTCTCGGTTCCCGCAAAATTACAACCTCCAGCGGCGGAGTAATTGACTACGCAATACCACCGTTACCGGATCTCGACATCCCGGCCGGTTCAGTCCTGAAACTAACATGGTCCATTGATCGGCTCGACAAAGACCTGATTGATGCGAGACAAGTTGTGGTTGATAGCGGGCTCCCAATTGTTGCGGCCAAAGGAGCAGCTGGAGCCAAGGGAGCAGTTTCGCGTGCTATTGTGGCTTCCAAGACAGCCGTGATAACGGACGAGGATTTCGCAGCGTCTGTCGCACAACGTCAAAAGCAGAAGCAACAGAAGGAGGAGGATAAGAGGCGTCGCCAGGAGGAAAAGCTGCAGACGAGAAAGGCAAAAGCAATGGCGAAGGAAGTTACGCCTAAGAAAAAGGCGCAGCGAAAGGAGTCTGTTAGCAGCGTCGAGGATGACGACGATTATAGCTCGGCTGCTGAGTCAGAAGAACGCGGTGACGACGGCGAGGAAGATGATGTCGATCGGCTTCTTTTATCTGCTGAGTATGATGAAATTCTGGAGGACATGGATCGATTGCAAGAAGATATTCGTCAAAACTTGGATGAATACGCACGTCAGCAATCCGTTATCTGTGTGTACTTCAATCGGCCAGCAACATACTACTGGGGCAAAATTGTTGCACCAGGCAAATTCGGCGGGCTGAAGATATCGTTCATGCGCAAGGCCCTTGGAGGTTATCGGTACCCGACAAATCCTGACATCGAAGATGATGTCGACATCCGCCGAGTTATCTGGGGTCCCGTCGTGCCCGAAACGAAAATAGCTATCCCGCTTACTGTCGCTATGAAAGAAGACGCTAAGGTGCTTCAGCGCTATAATACGCTGAGGTCCAATGGCGGCCCGCGTTGCTAATCGGCATCGCGTTATTCGGACAAAAGCCCCAAAAGGTTGACTCTTGTAAATAGTTAGCGCTCCGAGGGTGGCGTCTGTGGATATGCGTCATATTCAGGTTGCCTGTGAAAGCCGGTACGCCGGATGTAAAAACCAAAATGTGGTCGCATAAGCTTTTGGGACAATGCCCTCTGTGAGATGCAAAATACTCGAGGCTAATGCGTTTTGTGCATTCTGCTAGACACTCGATTATAACAGCCACTGCGTGGCTCAGAGCCCAACATATCGTTCCGCGCGCCAGACGAGGCATTGGATGGTCGGACGCTCATTCATCGGTCCTAACACCGACACCACTACTGCTGCTGCTGCCGCCTGCTTGCGTTGTTTCAGATGCGACAAAAGACCAACAGCCTGCGAAGGATGGCCTGGACGATGTGAAGTCCTGATCCATTAATGGTAAGTTCTTTTGACATTTTATGTGCAATAAGTACGTACTTGCTCAAGGTCATATATAGTTGGTGGCAGCAGCAGCGGGAATTTCCAACCGTTGAATGAGCGTCCTGATCAACCAATACCACTGCATGGCTTTACTAGCATGATACTGCTAGCTCCAGGCGTCTTTAGATCGTAGAAAGTAGATCAAATAAGAAATTTCCCAAATTGTCCTTTTTTTGACAGCAGTTGCCCTTTTTTTGACTTTTGGTGTCAAAAAAAGACACACTTTTATCGAACACTGCTATGTATGCAACTCACTTTATCCAGAGCTACCTGCAAAAACACCGTTTGTGAAAAAAGCGTACGGTATGCCCGAAAATAGTGTCAGTGCATTCCCATATTCGATGTCCTATCCAACAAAAACTCCATAAAAATCCATAAACGGTTTCAAAAGTCATGGTCAAAAATATGTCACAAACTCAAAAGTTGGGACACATAGACAGAAATACGGCGATTACATTATAAGATAGTTTAAAGGGGGTTACCCAAATAGGGGTTCATCCCCTTTGCAAAGGTTCGTCGATACTTTCGGCACGTCTTAAAGAAATGAAACAAAAAAGATTGTCAAAATCCATGAAGCAGTTGAAAAGTTACACCATGAAAACCAATAAAATGACATTATTTTTTAATTAAAAAAAGGGGGGGTTGTGAAAAAAGCGTACGGTATGCCCAAAATAGTGTCAGTGCATTCCCATATTCGATGCCCTATCCAATAAAAATCCATAAACGGTTTCAAAAGTCATGGTCAAAATATGTGACAAACCCAACAGTTGGGACACACAGATAGAAATACGGCAATTACATTATAAGATAGTTTAAAGGGGGGTCCCCCAATTAGGGGTTCATCCCCTTTGCAAAGGTTCGTCGATACTTTCGGCACGTCTTAAAGAAATGAAACAAAAAAGATTGTCAAAATCCATGAAGCAGTTGAAAAGTTACACCATGAAAACCAACAAAATGACACTATTTTTTAATTGAAAGGGGGGTGGGTTGTGAAAAAAGCGTACGGTATGCCCAAAAATAGTGTCAGTGCATTCCCACATTCGATGTCCTATCCAACAAAATCCCCATAAAAATCTATAAACGGTTTCAAAACTCATGGTCAAAAATATGTGACAAACCCAAAAGTTGGGACACACAGATAGAAATACGGCAATTACATTATAAGATAGTTTAAAGGGGGGTCCCCCAATTAGGGGTACATCCCCCTTGCAAAAGTTCGTCAATACTGTCGGCACGTCTTAAAGAGATGAAATAAAAAAAGTTCGTCAAAATCCATGAAGCAGTTAAAAAGTTACATCATGAAAACCAATAAAAACACACTATTTTTTAATTCAAAGGGGGTGGGTTGTGAAAAAAGCATAGAGGACGCCCAACAATAGTCTTCATGCGTTCCCATATCGATTTCCCGCCCAGCAAAAAAACCGCACAAAAATCCATAAACGGTCTCAAAAGTCATGGTCAAAAATATATGACAAACCCAAAACTTGGCACATACACAGACAGAAATACGGCGATTACATTATAAGATAGTTTAAAGGGGGGTTACCCAAATAGGGGTTCATCCCCTTCGCAAAGGTTCGTCGATACTTTCGGCACGTCTTAAAGAAATGAAACAAAAAAGATTGTCAAAATCCATGAAGCAGTTGAAAAGTTACACCATGAAAACCAATAAAATGACACTATTTTTTAATTGAAAGGGGGTGGGTTGTGAAAAAAAACGTACGGTATGCCCAAAAATAGTGTCAGTGCATTCCCATATTCGATGTCCTATCCAACAAAAACCCCATAAAAATCCATAAACGGTTTCAAAAGTCATGGTCAAAAATATGTGACAAACCCAAAAGTTTGGACACACAGACAGAAATACGGCAATTACATTATAAGATAGTTTAAAGGGGGGTCCCCCAATTAAAGGTACATCCCCTTTGCAAAAGTTCGTCGATACTTTCGGCACGTCTTAAAGAAATGAAACAAAAAAAGATTGTCAAAATCCATGAAGCAGTTGAAAAGTTACACCATGAAAACCAATAAAATGACACTATTTTTTAATTGAAAGGGGGTGGGTTGTGAAAAAAGCGTACGGTATGCCCGAAAATAGTGTCAGTGCATTCCCATATTCGATGTCCTATCCAACAAAAATCCCATAAAAATCCATAAACGATTTCAAAAGTCATGGTCAAAAATATGTGACAAACCCAAAAGTTGGAACACACAGACAGAAATACGGCGATTACATTATAAGATAGTTTAAAGGGGGGTTACCCAAATAGGGGTTCATCCCCTTTGCAAAGGTTCGTCGATACTTTCGGCACGTCTTAAAGAAATGAAACAAAAAAGATTGTCAAAATCCATGAAGCAGTTGAAAAGTTACACCATGAAAACCAATAAAATGACACTATTTTTTAATTAAAAAAAGGGGGGGCTGTGAAAAAAGCGTACGGTATGCCCAAAATAGTGTCAGTGCATTCCCATATTCGATGCCCTATCCAATAAAAATCCATAAACGGTTTCAAAAGTCATGGTCAAAAATATGTGACAAACCCAAAAGTTGGGACACACAGATAGAAATACGGCAATTACATTATAAGATAGTTTAAAGGGGGTCCCCCAATTAGGGGTACATCCCCTTTGCAAAAGTTCGTCGATAGTTTCAGCACGTCTTATAAAAATGAAACAAACAAAGATTGTCAAAATCCATGAAGCAGTTGAAAAGTTACACCATGAAAACCAATAAAATGACACTATTTTTTAATTGAAAGGGGGGTGGGTTGTGAAAAAAGCGTACGGTATGCCCAAAAATAGTGTCAGTGCATTCCCATATTCGATGTCCTATCCAACAAAATCCCCATAAAAATCTATAAACGGTTTCAAAAGTCATGGTCAAAAATATGTGACAAACCCAAAAGTTGGGACACACAGATAGAAATACGGCAATTACATTATAAGATAGTTTAAAGGGGGGTCCCCCAATTAGGGGTACATCCCCTTTGCAAAAGTTCGTCAATACTGTCGGATGTTAAAAGATGAGTCTTAAAGAGATGAAATAAAAAAAGTTCGTCAAAATCCATGAAGCAGTTAAAAAGTTACATCATGAAAACCAATAAAAACACACTATTTTTTAATTCAAAGGGGGTGGGTTGTGGAAAAAGCATAGGGGACGCCCAGCAATAGTGTCCATGCGTTCCCATATCGATTTCCCGCCCAGCAAAAAAACCGCACAAAAATCCATAAACGGTCTCAAAAGTCATGGTCAAAAATATATGACAAACCCAAAACTTGGCACATACACAAACAGACATACGGCAATTACATTATATGATAGTTTAAAGGGGGTCCCCAATTAGGGGGTACATCCCCTTTGCAAAAGTTCGTCGATACTTTAGGCACGTCTTATAAAGAAATGAAACAAAAAAGTTCGTCAAATTCCATGAAGCAGTTGAAAAGTTATACCATTAAAACGTATAAAATGACACTGTTTTTTTATTTCAAGGGGGTGGGTTGTGAAAAAAAACATAAGGGGTGCCCAAAGATATTGTTCCTGCATTCCCATATCGATTTCCTACCCAACAAAAAACCCGCATAAAAATCCAAACAGTTTCAAAAGTGATGATCAAAAATATGTGACAAATCCAAAACTTGGGACACACACAGACATACGCCAATTATATACATTATAAGATGGTACTGCATATATAATGCTTTGCTACGCCGTTCTCTTACAATATAGGATTTGGGTCAAGCGGGTTTTAAAATGTGCCCATGAGACCCAAAATAAGTGACAATTATTGTAGTATCACCACAGCCACTCGATGTATAGCATAAGAGTTTTTGATCCCATTTTGTTCTCCATTCATTCATATTTGCAGCTACATGGAGCAATTCATTCTCCATGTAGCTGCAAATATAATGATGCTACTATCATTTTACGCTACAGAGTTGGGTGAAAAAGAGATCTTGAATGGACCTATGGGTCTCCAAATACACGAAAATGGTAATATCGCCACAACCGCTCAAGCTATATAGGTGTTTTTGATCTCATATTGTACATTACTTATAATCTATGGAGCTGAAAACGTTGTGCTATTGTCATTATTTACGCTACATGGTTGGGTCAACACGCGTTTTTCAATGTGCAGGTAGGACCCAAACCAAAAGGAAATGGGGATATCTCAGCAATCACTCCAGGGATAAGTATTGGGGTTGCAGTCCAATTTTGCATAGTACCTTCTCGTCTATGTACTCTCCGAACATAATAATCGGGTATATATTACAATAATAATCTGAGAATTTTATTATGAATAGACCAACAATGTAAGCATGCGGGGATTTTTATATAGGGAAAAAGTGAGCAGACCGATCTTTGGCCAGTGTGACCTCTAAAAAGATACCTCCTCGTCGCTTACTGACACATAAAATTTTCAAATTTTTCCAATTTTTGCAAAAAAAATTGCCTAATTTCTTTAATTTTACCAAAAAATTCGTCACATTTTTACCGATTTCACCCAATTTTTGCCAACTGTTCAGTATAGCTATCTGCAGGCTACAGGTAGTGCCTGGCCCATTTGCAATTTAGATTGCTACATTGCTTGGCGTCTTATATATACTTTATTTATACTGCATGGATTTAACGCTTTCAACGACCCGGTATTCATAATGAATTTAACTAAACACGGTTAGACATCGAATCATACAGCATCTGATATTACACTGAAGATTTAATTGACATTCATTGTACCTATCAAATCTTCATTATGCACGTGCACGTGTTATAAACTACAAAAGCTACGAAAACGTGAAATTCGATATACATCAGGGAATAACCGCAACCAGCAACCGAAACCGTCCATTTAAACCGGATCTGGAACCTGGTCTTCAAAATTTATATATAGTAAAACAGATGAAGAAAGAAATTAAGGTATAGTGAATTTAAAATGCATTAAAATAACATTTACTTTAAACTTAATGTATTGAGATGGCATTATTGCCTTTCTGAAACTTTAAAGAGACTGAGGAAGCTAATAATGTTTACTTATCGATCAATATGTCGCTTTTTGGACACCTAGAGCAAAAAATGCCTGCCACTATACACCCTTGCGTATACTGCGTCAAATTGAATGTGCTTACAACACATGGAGCGTAGAATAAACACTTTAGCTTTGTCCCCAGTCGTCTCCCTTTACTACACATACTTTTGTTGCATATTGTTCTGTAGGAAACTTGAAATTATTGGTTTATATGATTCAATAGAAATTGATAGAAAACAATTTTTGATCAGTGGTAAGCGAAATTGTTTAGGTTAGCGTTGGACAACCAGTGCGTGTCAGTTAGATGATATATAATGATGATAACTTTCTAATCAGAATGCTATAAATAAGACAAACTGTGATGCTGCTCGCACAGTTTCAATAAATACAGTTCACTGCCAAAAAAGCAGTTTCTGGAGATAACGTTACTTTGCTTCAATTTAGCGTGATTTACAAAGTGGTGCTTAACGCAATTTATGTTAGCCAAGCATATGCTAAGTACTTTTACGTAAGCCATACTCTGTGACCCAGTTAGACAGATTTAACTCGAACGTAACCCGGAGACTTCTGAATGTGTAAAATAGCTGCTACAAGCATCAACCTAGCTTTGATTTGTTAACAAACTCCTGCAGATTATTATGACAAATTCCTACTGAAATTATGTGCCCTACTTATGTTTCACACGGCACATTGCTTAGTTAATATTTTCTTTTGCTTGGTTGTGTTGGAGCTTGATCATTGTATAATATATATTACATATCAGGGTGTCTACGGAACAAGTCATTTTCAGGATTTTTTCCGGAAGCCAAATTCCCTGTTTATATAGTCATGAAAATTAGTTCAAATCAGAATCCAAACTGGAAGCCACATCATATTACAGGTATAAAGCATTAATTTTCGTGTTTTCAACGAAATATTAGCCCACAGCTTCGGACATCTAACAGTTTAGAATCGGTCTCTGACTCCGAAAAGGACTTCACAAAAAGACTCCATTGAACTTCACTTACTGTTACTGTTATATATACAAATAATATTACGTTTCCTGCAGTTTTGCAGATTCATTTTCCCTCATTTCATTAATTAACTCGTTATTTAACTAACAAAAGTGCCCAAAATTCCCTGACGCTGGACGCCGAAAAACATATTTTCTACGTACTCCCACATTGTTTCTCGCTGCCGAAATTACTACAACAAGATGGCAAAGTTCGTGAGACGTGGATGTAAAGAAATCCTCAATATTCTTAAGCTGCAAACCTTTTGTTTAAGATGTCTGGTAGGATAGTAGCAGTGGGTGACCGGAAGATGGAAATTTTGCGGATATCCGTGGGTTCAAAATTTTTGCACGCTCATATCTCGGATAAAATCCTGCACCCAGCCGCATGTATATTTTCGCTAAATTTGAATTGCCGAGCAGTGTTCAAGAATAGTTTTATGCAGGAAGGACTGCAATGACCAATACCGTTCCGTAACAATTTCTAGACAAAATTACAAAATCGAATGGTTGGTGGGGTCAACTTAAGTTTACTCGAGTATTATGAAAATATTACGAAATAATTTCGGATCAAAACGTTTTCTAACTGAAAAAAACAACCTGCAAGGAAGCGCAAACAGAAAGGTATCGAAGTAAGTGCAGTGAGCAGGCAGATACTACAAAATACGGCTAAACAATTTCAAACAATGCAACATAGCCCAGGGCATGTAAAGGGTCATGAAAAATGTGATCAATTTATTCAACAATAATTCATCAATGTTCAAACGGCATTTCAGTCAAATTCCCGGTTTTTCCCGGTTAAAATGCGATTCCCGGTTTTTCCCGGTCGTAGACACCCTGACATATGTTTGGAGTAGAGATGAAGCAAAAATGTGGAAAATTTCAAACAAAATTTTTAAACCGGAATTCCGGTTCCGGTAAGGTCTTTGCCCTTTGCCGGAACCGCAACCGGAACATCATTTTCGCCGGAACATCATTTTCGCCGGAACCGGAATTCCGGTTACTCCCTGGTATATATTTACCTGGAGAAAAAGTTCAAACAGCAGCTCTTCAGTAACCTTTTCATCTACTCCAGTGATATATAGAGTTCTGTCTTTCTCCTCTTGTTCGAAATCACCCATAGCTACTAATTTAGATAATCATGTAAAGTAAATAAGTATATACTACAGAATATAATTTTGAAACTAGACGCTATAAAAACGTACAAGAACAACATTAACAGTGGTGCATACGACGACGCAAATATCCACTATCTGCTATATTTTATTCCAAACGCCAATAACCATTAGTAGCCAGCCAGAGACTATACTTCTGCAAGTTACCGGGAGTTTAAAGATACCCAAATTTTTTGAAAAACGTATCAGTACACGTAATTTAGCTAGCTCATGTATAGTACCCTTAGCGTCGTACCCAATCTATACGAAGCCCTTAGCACAACAATGATCGATGTTTTGTGTTACTGGGTTCCCTGGCTGTCGAAATAGAACAAGGGGTCAACTTATATTTACCTGAATGCAACTCCTATGAACCTGGCCTTCACACAGAAGAGGGAGAATGCTACCATTGGGTATATTTTTGCGTGTCTGCATCTTTGACGAGTACTCAGGAAGCTCAATTTTTAACCTCGAATTAAGCGATGAACCCAGACTAACCAACTCGCCGGTTTTCCCTCAAAGGCGAATGACTAGCGTTACACCATTTTCAGCAAAGTGAAATGCTCGAAATTGCTTTATGCTGTGAAAATGAATATGAAAATTAACAGATAAAGGCACAACTGGCAGTAAATGTTTCTTTTGCAGGATACAGCTGGGACCATCACAGTCGACAAATCCTGGGCTACGAAGTACCTCAAGCAATATTAATACGTTAGTGTTTAATAGACTATCGTTAGTTCTCTGTGCCTTATAAACTATTTAGTAGAGGTAAAGAAAAAGTCATTTGAAAATGAAGGAGCTAATCAAATTCACCATAGGGAAGTCAAAGACAAAACACTATTTTGTTATTTATGTTATAAAAACATCACGAAGAATATATAGTGCTGCAATTATATTTTAGTTTGTTACCTAATTTTAACTAGCAAAAGAATTTTTATTACTAATTTAGCCTTGCATGTATCCAAAATACGTGCAGCCGGAACTTCGATTCCCCCAAAAAATTAGCTGGAACCGGAACCAGTAACCAGAAGTCGAATTTTGCCAGAACCGGAACTCCAGTTACTCCCTGGTTATTGGCATGTGTTGCGCGCGGAAGCTTAGACACCAATTATACCCTATGATAATTGGTTTGTTTATGTTTATTAACATGTGAATTAGCTTACAAATAATTCCCAGTATATACCTTTTATTTCAACCAGAGTATATAAGTTATAAAATAATGCAATAAAATTACTTACATTATAGGACTTTACTTCGGCAGCAGTTTGGGAGCAACATGAAGACCTCTAACCTGCTGCGTAGCTATTTAAATACTCTGATTACTTAGCGATGGTTTTTTTTTCGAAAGTCAGAATAAAAATCATTTTGACCTGTTTTGAGATTTAACAACTCAAACTTATTTTTTAAACCTACATCCTGTGATTTTTATTAATTGTAAAACTAAACCCACATAGTTAGAGGAATTCAGCTAAACATACCATCACACATTAATGCACAACTTTAAAATATTAAAATTTTGACAAAATATTTCATGTGCTAAAAAACTGAATTATAATTTTTCAGTAATTATATTTTGACTTAAGCATGGGTTAGAAAAGGAGTAATATATACAAAAATTTATGAAACCCTACCATTTTGGTCTTCCGGGGGGAGGGGTTACGTACAAAATTAAGATTTCTGAACGGGCTTGGACCCAAACACCCATCCAAAAGTAGTATGACGTACAGAGTGTTATTTTCGGATGGAACGATGAGGTAGGGTTGGAGGATTATTCTTATGGCGGCTATCGGAATTTCAAAGTGGACGGAATTCATCACCTAAAGACGTTAGGTTTGAGATGTGGCCAGTAGAATGCCTGTGGGAAACGAAGTGCTCCGCGTTTTTTTGCTTGTTAAGTTTTTAATGCGCGACAGTGTGACTCTACAAGACGTTTGGGCTTGCATAATCCAGACACTCCAAATCCAAAAACTTGAACAGCAAAACCGGAGTTAAAAAGTTTATTACGAAGACAATTGATATAATAAGGTTGGCGAGTCGCACCTAATTTGTAGCACAGTTCTTTTTGGATTGTGTCAAGTTTTGCCCACCGGTTACTTTTACTCTCATCCTGGATTATTCAAATACAACACTTCAGGGTACTGACCTTTCGCTTTTCTTTTATTAAAGTTAGGAGTTAGATTATCTTTATTTAGTATTCCTCTTATAAGGCTGGTACAATTACAGCCGACCGGAATGCGTATTATACGATTATTTAGGTACCTTATTCTTCGCCTTAGATTTATCACTAATGTATACGTTCTTTATCTGTTCGTCTTATAAGATTCACACAGTTACACCCGACCGGGATCCTCCCTCGATTTATCTACACAGCTTAACTTTTTTTATATTTAGGCAGAAGGCCTACCGGAATGCACTGCGCGACTTATCGGGTTATATAGTTATCTTAACCTCGGCCTTAGATTTATACTACTATTCGGTTTCCTACTACAATTTCCTTATTCGGTCCTCTTGTGAGGTTGATATAATCACACCCGTCTGGAATGCATAGTGTTGTACCGGGCAAGAATTCTACCGAGGCAAGGACAGGGGCTTGCCTACCGGGGCCGGGAGCGGGGCTTGCCTACCGGGGCTGGGGCCGAGGCTTGCCTACAGGGACCGGGGCTGAGGCTTGCCTACAGGGGCCGGGGCTGAGGCTTGCCTACAGGGGCCGGGGCCGAGGCTTGCCTACAGGGGCCGGGGCCGAGGCTTGCCTACAGGGGCCGGGGCCGACGCTTGCCTACCGGGGCCGGGGCTTGCCTACCGGGGCCGGGGCTTGTCTACCGGGGCCGGGGCTTGCCTACCGGGGCCGAGACCGCGGCTTGCCTACCAGGGCTAAGCTTGCCCATGCCGGGGCTAGTTGAGAAGTACTATGTGTTCGATTTTCCAGCGCATATAAAGCATATATATACCACATATATATACGTACATGCGACAGGGGGGTGGAAGGGAGTAAAATCTCCCCATGGGAATCCGGACCCCCACCCCGTGGAGTGAGGTGCACTGACAGGCGATTATTTAACGCCAGCGACCAAAAACATGTCACTACCGTACCGACCACCCCTCACAAAAATTTCGCCCGCTACCCCCTCCCGGGGGTTATTCCACTGGCGTGTATGCATCGTCGGCATCTATGCAAATATATAAATAACCAAATCATTGTTTATATAATTACTATTGTTCAATATTATTATGTAAAAATAAATTGAACAATTTGGCATATTGTATCATGCATTAAAACAATTTCACAGCTAAAGTTCACAGTTTCAGGAAAGTAATGTGGAATTTACACTGTCTTAGTTAGTAGCAAGCATTATGTCTACAGCTGGAGCTCCAGATTGTTTATCTGCTCTACTAATTTGGTACCAGATTGTTTATCTGTTCTACTAATTGAAAAATATTTTTTCTGAAACAGTAGACCCGGCACCTAAATTTTACCTTTACCGGGGCTTCGACGTTGCCCCGGGCTAAGCCCCGGTACATCCCTACTGTGCGATTATATAACTAACTTATCGTTTTCCTTAGATTTAGCACTAATAAGTTCCTTATCCGTTCCTTTTATGAGGTTTACACGGTTACACCCGACTGGAATGCTCCCATGATTTATTTCGATAGCTTAATCTGTTCCTTAGATTTAGGCAGATCATCCGACAGGAATACCTGCGCGAGTTATCGGGTTAATTAGATGCCTTAAATTAATAAGCTGGCTAGTCCAAAATGGGGGGCTCGGCTTTTTCGGCTGCCCCCGGCTCAAAGACCCCTGCTGAAAAAATAAACGTCTAAACGCGACAAAATCCGGCAACCCCCGGCCGGTGAGCCGGGCCCCCCGGCTATAATTTCCGAAGTTTGGACTAGCCAGATAAGTATGCTAATAATAATGATAAAACATTTATAAAGCGCGTTTTTCGCAGAAGCGTGACAAAAGCGCTGGGTATGAACACCATTAAAGAAGTCAGGTGCTACAAAAATTCATCGTCAAAAAGCCGGGAACTGATGAGTTTTCAGTTTAGATTTGAATTCGGATAAAGCCAGATTTGGATTTCATAAAATACTTGGTAAGGTGTTGCATTCCGATGGTCTCGGAAAACAAAAACTATTGTTTCGTGTTTCGTTGATTCGAAGAATTCGCTCATTGGCAAGCCGGGCCGCTGACGATTGGTTTAGCATATCAATATAAGATGACGTACTACAACTTAACGCATTGTAAATGAGTAGACGTATCTTGTACTTAATTCGTCGAGCTAGTGGCAACCAATGTAGTTGTCTCAAGACGGGGCTTATATGTTCGTGTCGCAGAGTATCGGAAACAATTCTGGCCGTAGTGTGGAGAAGACGACGAAGTGGCGAAAGGTAAACCGGATGCAGACCACCATACAGTGCATTACAATAGTCAATTGGAGACATGACGAAAGCTCTCACGATTGAATGAGTTGTATCAACATCCAGGAGGTTTCGAAGTCTTCCTATTTCTATTAGTTGCCAGGTACAAGAAACTGCTAATTCTGCCAATTTCGTATCGAATGTAACGCCTAAAATCTTTATTGTATCAGCGGGATTGATCGCCTTATCTCCAAAGTTTAGGGATGAACCGCCATATTTCAGCCGACCAAATGCATTAGCCCAGTTTTAGATTTATCGAGCTTTAATAGTATGCTTTAATTTATACTAATAGTTATATCGGAGCGATCATACCCGACCGGAATGCTGATCACGATACTTATTAGATTACATGACATTAGACCACCGTCTAATTTTCACCAATTGCTACTTCTAAACCGGAAGTCACAGCCGTCGTGTAGCCTGGAATAACGCGCAATTATTTTGCGCCTAAAGCTTTTACGTTCCTTAAGAAGATATGAAATAATACCCAAAGAAATACGAAATTAACTCAAAAACTAAGTTTTGACCTCGCCTCCTACTGGTGTTATATTTGGGTGTTTTGATGAGGAGGAGGTTCGGATGCGTATTTTCGTTATAACGACTATCGGAATTAAAAAGGAGACGGGATCTCGTGGCTCGAGTCTAGTGATCAGTACTCGTGCCCTATATTTTGAGATGCGCGTGATCCTTGCTCAGCTCTTATCATTCCGATTCTAGATAGTTGAGCAACAAACGCGTTTAAGGAATGTTTATTCCAAAATATGATAAAACGTTAAGGAACTGGTATTATTACCCGTAGATCACCTAAGCAATATGCTTGAGTACTCGTATTTAAAAGCCGCGGCACTATTGTTTAGTACCGTATTTACGATCACTCTAAGACTCCACCGATACTCTTGCACAGTCGGACCTCTCAACTATTAGTTTTGACTTCGATTTGGCCACAAGTTCACTCAAAGATCCTCGTTCTATTACTTTGTAGTTTAAATTATGTTAACTTCCTAATACATAGACCTAAGTTATGGCAACTAATGTTTAGAAAGTATAGGTTCAGCGATAGTGGTTTTAGGTTAGGTTATCTGTTACTTTAATAAAGCCGTTGTGGGTTGACACAACACGCTTCCGGCTGGCTGACGCACCGTGTATTTGATTACCTTATCCTAAGCCCTAGATTTACGATAATGCCGATAAAACAATCCGAACCCGGCTGGCTGCCGAGCTACGTTACTAAAACTGTACGGTAGCGGTCGACTACTGTACAGTTGAAGTTTGTGCGAGCCCCGGCCGGCTGCTTGCGCAGGGAGACATGTGGTTCCCGTCTGGCTAGCCAAGAACAGTAAGTGGGATCTACGGCGAGTGAGGTGCAATCGATGTCTCGCCCCTTAGTCGCCCGGTCTACTCAAGAATAGTACTACTTGCTCCTCCGACCACGGCTGGCTGCCAGACTTCACAAGTAGCATTACTATATTAGCAATCCACCTACAGTCTTGCCCGGGTTTTGCTCAGTCGACACAATGGCCGAAATTTTTAGCGTATTACTAATCCTAGGTTATATTACTCTATCGCTCCTACTACTTTTATAGCCACATTTCTCTGAGGTTTTTATTTGGGAAAACTAGTATTACTAAATAGTTATTAGTTTTTATTAAATACTTAAATGTACAGCTACCTCTAATATTTCCCCAAAACAACAAAATATCAATACAATCTCGTGTCGAACTCAAAACGCATTACTTTTGCGTTACACTGCAATCCTGCCAGGAATGTACTAAATCAAAATCCAGAAGCTAAATAACGACAGAAATATCGCTTTCCATTACAAATCCAGTGCCGAATCATAAAAAATAACAGCCGCCGTTATAACACCGTGATGACGCCTAGCTACTAGCTAGCTGGTAGCCAATTGGTAATATTAAAACATTTAAACTAAAAATATATTCAACGTAATCAACTCGATGTTCCACAACTTCCACAGAACTATAAGCAAGACTAGACTACTAACAGAAAAACTTATTAAGCATAAGCTAACTAATAACTAAAATAAGTCGATATCATGCAAATTAAGTTATAAGAAATTAGGATTTTGATAAAATTTTAAAAGTTTGAAAGGTTAGGGTCCTATGTAATAAGGAATTTGGTTATTTGAAAACAAATTTTATGAAAATTTTGGCCCTGGGACCAAAGGTACCTTACTAGACCCCAACAACAGAAACAAAACCATGAACATTTATGCAATAACAATTACTACGACTTACTGTGGTAGCTAAGTAACCACCACACTTTTAAAAAAATAAAAATATTAATTCACATGAATAATACACAGTAACCGCGACTCCGACCAAATCATACAACTAAAACCCATGTTAGATAACTAAAAGGTTTAAAACAAAATAAGTAAATTAGTTTAAAACAAAATCTAAGATTTAAGCGACTAGTGAGATAGGGGCCAAACAAATGAAAATTCGAAAAACCCAATTTTTTGGTTTCGAATAGGGTTTTGGGTATTTGGGCGGGTTTGGACCCAAGGACTTTGTGTGTAGCCTGGGAAACCCCGACACAGGCTGCATGATGTAATATTTTATTATTTTGATGAGGATGGGTGTTTTTGTTATGACGGCTTTCGGTATAAAAGGGGAAGGGATTCGTCACCTGAAGATGTGCGATTTGAGGTATGTCGGTGGGACGTTCTAGCGGCGCGCGCCTTTGCTTTCGGTGATCAATACTCGTGCCCCGTATTTTGCGATGTGGCGCAATCCTTGCTCTGCTCTAATCACTGCGATTTTAGACAGTTGAACAACAAACACGTATAAGGAATGTTTATTATGAAGTAAACAAAAATGTTAAGGCACTGGTAATCGTAGATCACTGACGCCACTATTCTTTAGTACCATATTTTAGATCGCACTAAGCCTACACCGGTCACTCTTGCACAGTCTGTCTTCTCCACTTTTACACAACTCGGTCACTCGTTTCAGCTTGCACGACAATCCATATTTCTACTACTTTCGAATTAAGTTATGTTACAACGTCCTAATACTTGGGTCTGCGTTCTTAGGCTTACGTTATGACAACTAATGTTTAGGACGTATGTGTTGAGCGATAGTGGTTTAAAGTTTAGGTTATCTATTACTCTAGTATAGTCCTTGTGGGTTGACAAAACACGCCCCGGCTAGCTGACGCACGGTGCGAATATTTCATTACCTTAACCTGTGCCTTAGATTTACACAAATAATTGCCAATTATGTTAAACAAGCGGACCCCAGCTGGCTGCCGAACTACTTTACTAAAACTGTGCGGTAGCGGTCGACTACTGTCCAGTTGAAGTCTCTTACTCTATATGATCCCCGGCGAGCTGCTCGCAACGTGAGATCCGTGGCTCCCGGCTGGCAGGCGAAGAATAGGAAGTGGGATCTAACGGCAACTCGATGAGGTGATCGATTCCTTGCCCCTCACTCGCCTGGTCTACTCAAGAATAGCAATACTTGCTCCGCCGATCCTGGCTGGCTGCCTGACTTCACAAGTAGTGCTACTATACTTTTTGAAACCATCCTACACTTGGGGCCTGGGTTTTGCTCATTCAATGCGACTGCGAAATTTTTAACGTATTACTAGCCTTAGGTTATGCTATTCTATTGCTCCTAGTGTAGTTATAGCCACTTCGATGCTATACTTTTTAATTGGGACAATAATATTTTAGAGTTAAATAATATTGGTGTCAAAAATACCTATTTGTGGCGCCGTTCCACTCCGTAGCTTGTTCTTTAAGTTCCAAAAAACCTACAAAGACCAATAAATAAGCTTTGCCAAGTATACTCAACGCAATTCTTTTACGTTAAACTCTCCAAATGTAAAAATGAAACGCTTTCGCAACTCCAAGTCAGCACACAATCTTTAAACCAAAAAGCATAAAAACCATTCATAAACCATTAGTATAAGATCTTGAATATTGCTGCACTAATGCTATAACACAACTATTATTTTATAAGATTTGAATGGGGGTAGGACTTGGTGGGTACTTTTCTTTATGGCGGCTATCGGTAATTAGAAAGGGGCGGGATTCGTCGCCTGCAGATTGTGTGGTTCGAGCTGTGGCCAGTAGAATGCCGGTGGGAAACGAAGTTCTCCGTATTCCTTGTG
Source organism: Trileptium ribeirensis (assembly GCA_030248225.1). NCBI lineage: Eukaryota > Metazoa > Nematoda > Enoplea > Enoplida > Thoracostomopsidae > Trileptium > Trileptium ribeirensis. Next base: position 18,670 of record JASANE010019339.1, read on the forward strand.
CGTATGCCTGTTTATTTCTAAGCGGTACGATTCTCTTGAGCGCTGCAGCGGGACCAACTCTGCTCACTCTGGTTTCTGCTAGTTAACCACCAAAGCAGTAAAAAAGTTTATTTAAAATGATTAGAACACAGATAAACCGCAATTCTTTAGCACCACTTACTTAGCTCATACCACTGATGCGTCTCATTTTATTTCTGACTAGGCCACTATATACCCAAGGCTCAGTTCTTTAAGCCTGAACGCCTGGGTTTTATTTGGGGAATGATATTACTATAATTATTTAATACTGATATTAATGTACCTACGTGTGATGTAATCTAATTCTTACTCACGTAGCAGCCCTTCACTTTACACCGCAGCAGATCCTTCTTTGGAACTCCAATCCAATAAATAAAATCAGAAATATCCAAACTCGTTGAGACTAACCCTACAACAGCCTTATGAAGCACGCAGTTCTTTGCGTGGAAATCAATAAGAATAAACAAAAAGCATAACAGAACATATAAACGTCGAGACCGCATTCTTTGCCCACCAAAATAGGTGAAGGCAAATCAAGACTGATATATATACCAACTAAAACAAATATATATGTATATATATCAGGGAGTAAAACCGTAATTCCGGTTCCGGTTTCGGCGAAAATCGTGTTCCGATTGCGGTTCCAGCAAAGGGCAAAAACCATACCGGAACCGGAATTCCGGTTTTTTCCACATTTTTGCTTGATCGGTGGCCCAAACATATGTATTATACATATATAGGGACCATATATGCTGTCATGTAATATATTATTGATGCCTATATTTTGTAGGCGTACGGGCTATGCGTCGGTGTAGGTGTGCAGTATAGTCCAATTAATCAAAAATTTTACCCATAATGTTCAAGGCTTGAACAGGAGCTTCACTATTTTCACAAATTTTTTCTCATGATTTTTTGTAATTTTTTTCATTACTGCTACTAATAATTTTACGCTCGCTTTGTGTACGATGGAAGAAACATACAATTATTGTTTAGGGTTGGTGCGACACTTAGAGGTAAACCTACTACCTTCGTACGACTACCTATGAATATTTGATACTAAAATATTAAGGGCCGAAAAAAATATAAGTCGTCTGTGCGAACGGATCTACATACATTGGAAGCCGCTGCAGTATTGGGAAAGGTGTTTATGTGTAGTATTTACAAAATTGTTCATTTGAAAATTATAGTACTTTATTTAAAATGCATTATTTTGTAGAACTCAAAGAGTAATGCCACTTTAGTACACCACAGTCACATATGCGTCCCAACAGAATCTTGTTCTATACAAATATAATTTAAAATTCTTAAGCGACCTGAAAGGCTTTAAATCACGGCCGGCCCAAGTCAAGCTGAGGGGCGTGACGTCATAGGCTGGTATGTCGTTCTACATATACTAAGCCTAAGCCTAAGCCTTAGCCTAAGCTTCGACCTTTATATGGCCCCTAGATCATAACTGAGCCTAAGTCGGGGGGCTGCCGCCCCCCGAACCCTCCGCACTAAGCTGTTCCTTTTTCAACGATATAACGTTACGCCCCTCAGCTTGACTTGGGCCTCACGGCCTATGTCATCTTTAAGAGCCTGACAGCTTAGAGCGGAGGGATCGGGAGGCGGCAGCCCCCTGACTTAGTATTAGTACATGGCTCATATAGAGACCTTAACTTAGGCTAAGACTAAGGCTTAGTGTATCGAGAACGGCATAGCATGCATTTCACTTCCGCCTCTAAAGGTGACATTGGCCATAGCACGTGTCGAAAGATTTAACAGTGTTACAATACAAAACCTTGCGGAATCGGTCACAGTAAAGTTCCTTGTTTTTCAGTGCTATAAAGTTGATTTATCAGCAAATGTGTCGTTGTCATAATGTATAGCGCTATATCGGTGAAACGTAAATGCAAATAATATTTACACGTCGCCGAAGCTCTCTGTTATATTCTTAACAGTTTTTCCTTTATAAATTAGGCGTTCTTTGCTGATTAAAATTAATTTTTTGTTCCAACTGGTGTGGCGAATATAATGTAGCTAGGATTTGCCAAAGGGTTTTTATTCTAGGTCAGAATGAATATTATTACACGATATTACACGAGTTATATTACACGAGACAATATTACACGAGTTTTTAGTTCCTGTGAATCGCAAAAGGTGAAAGGTGTCGCTGCTCCAAGTCATGTAGCACTATGCTAGTGTATGTTTTAAATGTATAATTTCTTAGGTGTTACTCTGTGTTAGGTGCCATTTGTCGAATAAAACGGCTTAATATATGTTGTAAAGTCGGACAGAGATAGCTCTTTCGGTGGATGGCCTGCTATCACATCCAAGGGAGGGAAGCCGTGGGTTCGAATATCACACATACCCAGCTTTTCAGCTGGCCGTGTTTCAAGTTCCTTCTTTAAGCTGCTACCGTTGTACCAAAATGAAAAATTATTATGTAACTCCAACTCGATATTGTTTATTTGGGCCTGTAAACTATATTTATTATATTTGTTAATGCCCACTGAAGAAAAAGAGTGTAGCACCGGAACTTCCGTGTGCGCAGGAGACCACTACACTATGCACCCGCTTGAAGCGGTTAGTAACTTTATGACTTTCTATTCTAACCAGAGAATTGACGCTTCAAGTTATTGTAATGTGTGATGTCTACGCCACCCGCGCTAAGACCTGCGGAGCAGCCGATTTTTGGGTTCATTACTCTTCGTATAAACTGATTTGCACGTGGATCACGTCAGATTTGCCATATATAAGCTTGCTATATTATTTTTGTTAAATCCGCTCTTTAAAACGTTGGACTAGGGTGGGATTCGAGCCCGCGATCTTCAGCTTTTGGTCCGCAAGCAGGCCCTCTGCCGACTGAGATATCTTTTCCCGACTTCGTCGCAGATATAAAGCTGTTATATCCAACAATCTGAAATGTGCTCTAACAAAGTAAACGGTGAGTGGGGCGGGGAAGTTTCTCCACGCCTTTTGCCGAAACCGGAATTCTGGTTACTTCCTGGTGCATAGCTAACAATTAGAAATTTTGATTCTGGCAATAATGTATATTAATGTTCTATCCTGTGATGTTCAATAAATTAATGTAGCCTTCCAAGCACTTTATTACACCGTGTCGGATATACAAGCTTTACATCTATTGTGAGCTCTGTGCAGGGGTAGCATGTCGGTATAGTGCCTGCTTGAGTATGCATAGGCTTGAGGTCGTGGGTTCGAATTCCACCCCAGCCAACATAGCGTCTGCTTTTCACGTCGCTTTTTCTGCAACATCTTATCTCTGTGTATAAATGGAAATTTTTTTACCTAACACACCGAGTACTTGCATTTAAATAGTAGTTTATTGTCAGTGTCAGTTTTAATGCAAGAATTGCTACACAGTATACAGAGTGATGTAACCAGTATAATGAAATCATTGATCGAAGATTTCTGTGGTAATTTCGAAACTATTTCAATTCGTATTAACTACCTAAAATATTCAATTTGCAGAAATGAACTTTCACATGAACTTTAATTTACAGGACCGGAGACAACATTAATGTTTTTACATTATAATGGCTAGCCAACCCGGAATCAAAACCTTACGCACCACCCCAAGTCCCTGTCCAAATGCGGACCGGTTGCTTATGACGGTAATTAATGAAATATAAGCATATATATTGAATATGCAAAAATATATTTTATATAAAATAGGCCCGTGGTACTCCTTATTGAACGACATGTGGTGTTGAATATAACAGCCTTATGTGAAGGCGACCGGTGATAGATCAGTCCATATCAGATATCAGTCAATCACATATTCTGCATGTATAGTTATATATGTGTGTGTGGCGTATGCATGCTTATTATATGAATTTCAAAAATTATTAATTGAATTTAGAGTCTTATGCAGAATATTAGTTTGTAGACAATGAATCTTACGAAGGACTCAATCCATACTGCAATTGTTGAAAATGGCGAAGGAGAAAATCTCGACAAGGATAAAAAGAGTGATGGTATGTTATTTGAGCATTATAATGAATTTATGTCGTACTGTAATGTAATCAGCTGTGGGTAGAAGCGCGGTGTTTTGAACAAAACATCACCCCTTAAGGAGGTAAAATTTTCAGTGTTAAAGTTTTCAGAAAGATCGCTGATATTCTTCAAGTGGTTACCTAGTATAGCCTACAGACTCTGTAGTTTCAAAACATATATAGCTTTTATGCCATGCAAAATTCCACGTCGTTAAGCCTGGCTTCCCGCGGGGCCCTGCAATAGTAGGACGGCTCGTGACATCAAGTCAGACGGCGAGTTCGGAGGTGAGAAGTTCAATATGGTGGGGTCAAATATTTTATATAATTATGTATATATATTTTATATGTATGTATATATATGTAAATAGTGCTGGCTAGTCCAAACTTCGGAAATTATAGCCGGGGGGCTGGATCACCTGCTTGTGGCTTGTCGGCTACGCCAAAAATTTTGCCTTTGTTTTACCTATGTTTTGCCGGGAGGCAGCCGAAAGCCCCGGCCCCCCACTTTGGACTAGCCAGTAATGTATAGTGTGTTGTTATGTCTGCTTCAGTATTACTACATTCTTGGACTGAATTGACATGGCGGTCAGCTACAACCATCTCCCTATAGGGCAACCTCAGAGTCGAAAATTGAAAATTATATACCGCCCTTCCACCGATAACTGTTGTGAAGGGTGGGTGAAGTGATAAAATGGCTGCAGTTCCTTTGAATGTACCAAACGTCGTTGGCAAGACTAAAGCCATATGTGACGTAATATTGCTTGAAACCTATAAGTTTCGGAACACCAGACGAGCAAAATTTTTGGTGTGCAACTGGCGACCCGTGGTTCGGTTTATTAATGGTATCATGAATCAGGGGCGCATCATCGATCTGGAAAGTGGGGAGGGGGTAACTCTGGTCATATACATCTAAGGTACACTCCACAGCTGGGTTTTGCAAAGCACCAATTATAGGCATCAAACTCCAACTCTGATGCAACGTTTACGACGTAGCGCTTGACAGCATGGTGCCTTGAACACACATGTTTTTGAGATATATTTTGTGCTTATTTCTCACCGCATGTACAGTTTGGCGGAGACTACAAAGGACAAAGGTTCCAAATGGTGGGGACATTATAACATAAACGCCGCATGACCTACACTGCAAAGTGGTACCCAGCACAACTGCAAATTAGGTTAAAAACCATGTAAATCATTTAAAGATTATCCAGAACGTCAATCTAATGCCAGTTAGTCAAATGGTTTTATAATAATGCAGATTTCAGACAGATTAATTGTCTGAGCATATTCACTGTGTGTGGAGTAAAGCCATATGATTAATCCGCGAGTCTAACATAGTTGTACCAAGCCATTTCATTAAATGACGAACGCAAGAGAAAGATCGTTCAGGGGACTCTGTTGTAAGAGGAACGACAAGAACTAACCTGGCAACCTTTTTAATCTATTCATAAATGCATCTTGCCTCATACGGTAAGATTTTAGCTGGTGAAGCATATGTATCGTTCGCTGATTTAACTGAATATTTCAACACGGTTGTCGGCTACCCAAAAAATTTTGCCGGGGGGGCAGCAGAAAACGCCGCCCCCCAAATTGGACTAGCCAGTAATGTATAGTGTGTGGTTATTCTGCTTCAGTATTACTACATTCTTGGACTGAATTGACATGGGGGTCAGCCACAGCCATCTCCCTATAGCGCAACATCAGAGTCGAAAAATGGATATTTTGTACCGCCCTTCCACCGAAAACTGTTGTTAAACGTGGGTGAGGTGATAAAATGGCTGCAGTCCTTTAGAATGGACCAAACGTCGTTGGCAAGACTAAAGCGATATGTGACGTAATATAGCTTGAAACCTATAAGTTTCGGAACGCCAGACGAGCATAGTTTTTGTTGTGCAACTGGCGACCCGTAGTTCGATTTATTAATGGTATCATGAATCAGGGGCGCAGCATCGATCTCGAAAGTGCGGGTAACTCTTGTCATATACATCTAAGGTACACGCACCAGCTGGGTTTTGCAAAGCACCAATCATAGGCATCAAACTCCAACTCTGATGCGACGGTTACGACATAATGTCCCCAGCGCTTGACAGCATGGTGCCTTGGACACACATGTTTTTGAGAAATATTTTATGCTTATTTTTCACCGCATGTACAGTTTGGTGGTGACTACAAAGGACAAAGGTTCCAAATGGTGGAGACATTATAACGTGAACGCCGCATGACCTATACTGCTAAGTGGTACCCAGCACAACTGCAAATTGGGTTAAAAACCATGTACATCGTTTAAATACTAGCCAGAACATCAAACTAATGCCAGTTAGTCAAATGGTTTTATAATATTGCAGATTTCAGTCAGATTAATTGTCTCAGCATATTCACCGTGTGTGGAGTAAAGCCATATGATTAAGCCGCTACTCTAACATAGTTGTACAAAGCCAGTTCATTAAACGACGAACGCAAGAGAAAGATCGTTCAGGGGACTCTGTTGTAAGAGGAACGACAAGAACTAACCTGGCAACCTTTTTAATCTATTCATAAATGCATCTTGCCTCGTACGGTAAGATTTTAGCTGGTGAAGCATATGTATCGTTCGCTGATTTAACTGAATATTTCAACACGGTTGTCGGCTACCCAAAAAATTTTGCCGGGGGGGCAGCAGAAAACGCCGCCCCCCAAATTGGACTAGCCAGTAATGTATAGTGTGTGGTTATTCTGCTTCAGTATTACTACATTCTTGGACTGAATTGACATGGGGGTCAGCCACAGCCATCTCCCTATAGCGCAACATCAGAGTCGAAAAATGGATATTTTGTACCGCCCTTCCACCGAAAACTGTTGTTAAACGTGGGTGAGGTGATAAAATGGCTGCAGTCCTTTAGAATGGACCAAACGTCGTTGGCAAGACTAAAGCGATATGTGACGTAATATAGCTTGAAACCTATAAGTTTCGGAACGCCAGACGAGCATAGTTTTTGTTGTGCAACTGGCGACCCGTAGTTCGATTTATTAATGGTATCATGAATCAGGGGCGCAGCATCGATCTCGAAAGTGCGGGTAACTCTTGTCATATACATCTAAGGTACACGCACCAGCTGGGTTTTGCAAAGCACCAATCATAGGCATCAAACTCCAACTCTGATGCGACGGTTACGACATAATGTCCCCAGCGCTTGACAGCATGGTGCCTTGGACACACATGTTTTTGAGAAATATTTTATGCTTATTTTTCACCGCATGTACAGTTTGGTGGTGACTACAAAGGACAAAGGTTCCAAATGGTGGAGACATTATAACGTGAACGCCGCATGACCTATACTGCTAAGTGGTACCCAGCACAACTGCAAATTGGGTTAAAAACCATGTACATCGTTTAAATACTAGCCAGAACATCAAACTAATGCCAGTTAGTCAAATGGTTTTATAATATTGCAGATTTCAGTCAGATTAATTGTCTCAGCATATTCACCGTGTGTGGAGTAAAGCCATATGATTAAGCCGCTACTCTAACATAGTTGTACAAAGCCAGTTCATTAAACGACGAACGCAAGAGAAAGATCGTTCAGGGGACTCTGTTGTAAGAGCAACTACAAGAACTAACCTGGCAACATTTTTAATCTGTTCATAAATGCATATTGCCTCATACGGTAAAGATTTTAGCTGGTAAAGTATATGTATCGTGCGCTGATTTAACTGAATATTTGAACAGGGCCAATTCGTGTTCCAACATTCGCATATCAATTTCATCGCGGTAGCGTTCTAACAGCATCGATGCGTCTTTTTTAACCAGTGTCTCCTCTAATTGTTTTAAGGTTCCATATTGGGCTGGTGAAATCGATCCGAGATCGATTGCATTGCGTAGTCCAAAATCTCAAACCAACTGTCGGTAATATGACTCAGCGCTTTGTGGAACATTCGGAATTGTGGCAGTTACACTGTGCTCATAACTTTTCAGCGGTCGTTTGGCCTGGGGTAGTGTAAGGAGTAACAAGATGCAATGAGTCGACACCTCCTCGGACCAGGGAGTAACCGGAATTCCGGTTCCGGCGAAAATCGTGTTCCGGTTGCGGTTCCGGCAAAGGGCAAAAACCATACCGGAACCGGAATTCCGGTTTAAAATTTCCACTTTTTTTGCTTCATCCTCTAATTCAAACATATGTAATATATATTATACAATGATCAAGCTCCAATACAACCAAGCAAAAGAAAGATTAACTAACCAATTTGCCGTGTGAAACGTAAGTAGGGCATATAATTTGAGCAGGAATTTTTCATAATAACCTGCAGGAGTTTGTTAAGTCAAAGCCAGGTCGATGCTTGTAGCAGCTATGTTACACATCCAGAAGTCTCTGGGATACGTTTGAATTAACCCGGTCCAACTCTGTAACAGAGTATGGCTTACGCAGAAGTACTTAGGTTATGCTTGGCTAACATAAATTGCGTCAAGCACCCGACAGTGCGCTTGTAAACTTGGTAAATCAGTCTAAATTGAAGTAAACTAACGTTATCTGCAAACGCAGCTAGAAACTGCTTTCTTGGCAATGAACTGTATTTATTGAAACTGTATGAGCAGCATCACAGTGTGTCTCATTTATAGCATTCTGATTAGAAAGTTATCATCATTATGATCTAACTGACGGGCACTGTTTGTCCAACACTACCCTAAACAGTGTCTCTGACCACTGATCAGAAAATTACATTCTCTCTATTGTTGTCTCTTAGAATCATATAAACCAATAATTTTAAGTTTCCTACAGAAGAACATGCAACAAACGTATGTGTAGTAAAGGGAGGTGACTGGAGACAGAGCGAAAGTGTGTATTCTACGCTCCAAGCTTTGTAAGCACATTCGATTTGAGCAGTATACGCAATGGCGTATTTTGATCGATAAATAGACATTAGCTTCCTCAGTGTCTTTAAAGTTTCAGAAAGGTAATAATACGATCGCAATATATTAAGTTTAATGTAAAAGTTATTTTTAATGCATTTTAAATCCACTATACCTTCATTTCTTCCATCATCTGTTTTACTATATATAAATTTCGAAGACCAGGTTCCGGTTGTTGCTTCCGGTTCCGGTTATTCCCTGCCTCGGACCTATTCCAAATTTGGGCAAATTTCTCATCCGTCCTAAATCCGCAAAGCTTTTCTAAAGCCAGTTTTGCAGCTTCTGTGGCAAACGAAACATTCATATTGTGTATTTGTAGTTTTGTATCTAAAAAGTCAGTTTCAGAACAGACAGCTTCTGGTATTAAAATAGCTAAATATGTTGATCCCTTCTGTAACTGGGAGCACAATCTGGAAGCTTTAGCTCCCACCTCATATCTCGATGATTTGTCAAAGATATCTTCCAACGTTGCCAGCAAAACTTTATACTGGTCTAACAACCCAACGAGTTTGGCACAAAGTTTTTTGAACATGAACTGTATCTAAGCCAGGTTACTTTCCGATATGTTTCAGCATTCCAATTCTGGTGCTGAGTCGCTTATCAGATTTCCCACTTCGTTAAAAGACTGCTTTTTATCCCGCATTAGTGCAACATTTTCGGCTGAGTCCTGAACTGCAAGGTTAAGGCTTTGTTTTAAACACAGTGCACAAACAAAGCCTTGGGATTCTTTTCCAGAATCCGTGGCCTAACGCCTTTAAAGCTACCAACGATGTTGGATGCGCCATCATAATATTGACATCGGTAGTTCTAAACTGGCAATCCCACTTGGAGCAGCACGTTAGTTAATGCTCCCCCGTTATTGATGTAACGTCACACAAGCGGAGAAACACTTCGACTGGATAAAGATTTTGTTCTATGTAGCGGGCACATATAGAGACCTGCTCACTACCAGCGACATCAGTGGTTTCATCGACCATAACAATAAAATAGCCGTATGGAGATGTTATAGTTTTGACAGTGTCCCTTTGAACGTGATGAGCCAGAAGCTTAAGAAGTTCATTTTGCGTTTGCCAGCTGAAAAGGGTACGACTTCCATCTTCACGCAATTCGAGTATTCACCGTCTGGAATGCGGCTGAAAGGTGGGGGTAAAAGATTATAGTTATCCCCCCAGTCCAAACAGTGGGGGGTAAATACCACCCCTACCACCTGTCATGCATAGGTACTATATTCTAAGCATGTTTTTACCATTGTAGACAAAAATGGCCAAACTAGTTTTTGTTAAGCAGTGCTTTTCGGTGAGTGACCGCGCCCTCCAACCCAAAAAAACAGGTTAAAATTATAAAAAAATTTGCAAATATAATTATTTCAAGCACTTTGACTGAGTAATAATAATTGATAATCAATCACTGATTGATAAATTATTGATAGATACATTAATTTCCTGCCGTGACTATGTATTGGCTGATTTTGAAAACATGTCAGGGCTGAGACATTTATGGTTTTCGGGGATGGTGCAGACCCTTGCACATCTTTCTGGGCCGAAGATAAAACGTTGACTGAGCGGAAAATATAATGTCCCTGTGCGAACACTTCATACTAACAGTCGTTCGGTTGTGAGCAATCACAGTAACGCACAAAATAAATTTATTGTGACTACTGGCACAGATCGAGACTTTATCACTTTTGCAGCAGCTGCGGCGACTCACCTGGGTGCATAGTGATAATATGTTGACATTTTACAGCTTAAGCTTTCGGGCTATTACATGCAGCAAAATGTCACCTCATAATTATGTATATATGGAAAGGAAAACAAACGATCGGAAAATATAGCCCAAATTTCATCCAAAAGAAGTGATTAGAGTTTGAAGTACAATTGCGTTAAAATACTTTGATTTTCAGCTGTAAATTTCATCTGTTTGTTTAACGAGCTATGTTTAACCGAAAAAACAAAAAATGCTGTTTTTTGTCAAGCAACTGTTTCTAATTCAAAGTGAAACTAAGGTGTATTAACCACTATGAACCTTGTTCCCCTCCCCCAAAAAATTTTATTTCTATAATAGCTAAGGAACCCTTCCGAACATAATGACAATTGCGTCTAGATATTACAGAAAAAATTTTCTTCAATTTTTCGGAATGAAGTTCTTGTCAAAATCGCTTGTTTCAACCAGCGTACAGGCCAAATATTCGAGATAGACAGTCTTATTGACTTCACAACGGCATATACGTAATGCGTTTGGGTAGCCAATCCTTGACAATTGGGTTTTGGAATTATGCGTAAATTCACTTTACATACGTGCATTTGGACTGTTTCTTTGTCAAGTCAACTTACTATCTCTGAAGCGATGACAGCGGAAAAACAAAGGTTATCCCTTAACCAATGCGGTCGACGTTTGCGAGATAGCAATATGTAATCGCTGGGCGCTGTTCGCAGTCACTATTTTACGAATTAGATCACAATTTGTCTATGCTATTCATTTAGTCATAGGTTATCACCTACATTTATACACTCATAGACGCGAACGTAGCTGTATGATTCACGATGGTATCTAATGAACGCGACAAACATGCGAAATAAACAAATCTGGGCTTATGCAAACTGAATTCAACACATAGCTCTTGTTCCCGCTTTCTAAACTGTTAGTACAGATGACAGGGGCGTGAAAAATAATTCATTTCGCGATTTTGACAAAACGTTAATCATGGTGTACGTACGTAAGTCGGACTCACACGTTAGTTAGTATTGTTTAAATTGGATAACTGTTCTTGACTGCCTGAGTTATTCATTTCTACGCTTTATGTCCCGTGTGACTTACTATCTTTATAGATGCGTGGTTGCAAATGTTTGTCGTTCAAAATCTAAAATCGAGGCGTGACGAATTCCGGTTTTAAAATTTATTAAAAATTTTCATCATTTTATGCTCAAGTGGTTAAAATATATTTCTCATATGCAAAGTGGTCGATTTCTTTTCACAAGCCGACAAAACAAAATTTTGCTTCAGCAAATCTCACCATGAGACATAAGACAGCTGCTTCTCGTATGATTTTCTATTTCACTCTTAATTTTTTCATTTTTTAGTTGCTCACGAACTGTTCGCATAAAATTTCTCTCCGTCATATGTAAACAGGTAAACGTGTTTGCCAACTGTTATCACTTCGTTGAAATAATTTTATATTCCAGGCGAAATGAAATCTGTAATTGTCAGAAAACCTTCAGCCAAACTCTCAAAGCGACGCCCTACTTTCCCTTCACCATCGTTCCACACCGGCGGATTAGCTCTTTTTGAAATGGTGAGAATTGTTTATTATTCACTGTTTGCAAAATCAGTTTATGTTGTATTCCAAACAGTTAATTTAATTGTGCCCTTTAGTTGAACGCGAAAAGAAAATAGCAAGAAACAGGTTGTTAAAGGTTCTTTGCCAAATCAGGCCATACGTGCATTAGTGTTTTGCAGCGCATATATCGCGACACTGGGTGGCGTATTGAAAAATAGACACTACCTACAGGTTCAGCACATCGAGATCTATAACTTTGCTGATCAAAACTTTTGTGTAAGACCACTTCCTGGGCCCCTGTGGGCCCGAATATGATTCGTTGATTTTTCCCGATTAGCGAGTTTTCAAATTTCGACATGCTATTGCGTGTTTTGCCTTACAATGAGTTCTTATTAGGTTATTAAGCACATTGAATAAGATGAATTTGCTATTTAGGCTCTAAGTTGACTTATATATTTTCTTGGGGTTTCAGGGGTTTTAAAGTCGACGAATGTTATTTCCAAAATGTGTGTTTTCATTCGTTTGGTTACATATGTATTGCGTGCAAGGCATTAGGAATGGTTTATATATAGGTTTTCTGCACGCTGAATACAATGATTCGGTCATCTGGAGCCCAGTGTGTATATTTCATACCTTTTCATGTGGCTTAAACGGGGTTAGGATCAATTAGCCGATTTCCAGAATGTAGTCTGTCTTCATGTATTTAGCTACCCATTGCGTACAGGGCATCAAAAATTGTGTATATAGGTTTTTCGGCAGGCTCAAGTCGATGACTGGATATTGTGATTTGGTCATTTAGAATTCAGCGTGTACATTTCATGGCTGTTCATGAGGCTTCAATTGGGTTAGGGCCAATTAACCCGATTTGCAGAATGTAGTCTGTCTTCAGTTGTTTGGTAACATATTACGTACTGGGCATCGAAAATTATGTACGTAATTAGGTTTTTCGGCAGGCTCAATATGATGGTTTCGTTATATAGAAACCAGAGCTAATACACCGTGCATTTTTTCTGTTTTCAATGGGTTTAGGATTTTAGAAAGTTTGTAGTTTTCAATTTGCAACCCCTGGTAGATTTGTGTAGCTAAAAATCAGCATAAAATTTGGTACTGGGAGATTATAGTTTTGGACATTATACAGGATTGGTAATATGCAAAACGATACAGCCATTGCTATATGCGTAGTCGTAAAACAGTCAAAACCCCACAGCCGTTGCCAAACAGCATTCGGTAGTAGAAACAGTGTATTATAGTGTAAAAGAGCATGATGCTCGGCGTGTTATGTACATCTCCTTATATCTCTTATCCGGCTGATGTGGTAGATTTTCTGCATACTCTACCAAGGATTGCAGAGATACCTGTACTTCTCTGGACGTATCGGCTGCCGCACTCCCACCACTAATATCGCATCGCCAATGAACAAAGGGATTACAGCACGAGTTGCAACCACAGGTGGCTCGTATTTATGTTCTAGGCTCATTTGATTTTGGCGAGCTATTTGGTGCTGATCCTCAATAAACTCTGGCATAGCCAATGCTTTTGCTCTACGGAAACTTGAAGGTGGTGTGATCCTTTAAAATATTTTGGGATAGGCTGAAAAACGACCATTTTTTGTTTATTTGTGGTGAAAAAATTAAGTCCGTCTTGGGAATCAAACCACAATCAGTAAGTATTTGATTTACTAACCCTGAAATTGGACTTAACCTTTTAACAGAGTTAATAAACTTCAAGTTTTAACCATCTGATTTACCCTGCGCTACATCTACACATGGTGAGCATAGTAACTAGTAGTTTGTCTTTTCGCCAAGATGATGAAATCTGAGTGTTGAATATGTAATTCAGAGAGATGCACACAACTACATTGAGATAAGCCGATTACTGTGTAAAATTACTCTATAAAACGAAACTGAAAACACTCGTACGGCTGGAGCGGCTACAGAGATATATTACCATTTTCATGTATTTTGGACCCCATGGAACCATTTATAAAGATTTGTTAATCCAACACTGCAGTGTAAATAATCATAATAGTAGCACACATTTGCAGCTAAAGGTGAATGAATTGCTCTAGAAAATAAGAGCGAAAGCACGCCTATAGCTGTGTTTATGGAGATATTACTATTTTCGTTATTTGGGTGCAATATGTGACTTTTGAATAACATTTGATGACTCAACTCTGCAGCGTAAATACAGACAATGGCGGCACACCGTTTCACTTAAAGAATTATATTTCTCTACAAAATGAGACCAAAAACAGCCACACATCTCCAGTGGTTGTGGAGATATCATTTTCGTGTATTTTGGGTCTTATGAGTCCATTTTAGAAACTGTTTTGATATAGAATCTATTTTGACATAAAATTTGGCATCTACAGCAATCCGCGAAGCAAAACATTATATACAGCCTTAAGGAGGCGTACTTGCTGTACAAAATTGAGCCCAATTTCGCTAAGATATATACACCGGTTGTCGATTTATAATAAGTAACGTGATTTTTGGGCCCCTGTGCGACCCAACCCAAGCCCATTTGGTTCGGTTTTTCGGGGCCGAGATGTTGGAATCGGCACTGGCTAAAAACCAAAGCACACAAATAGAGATTTCAAGTTTCCAAATGAGCTATCCCGCGAATCAATGTGCCCAGTCAAGGTTGAGTTATGCTTGTTACTGCAGAAAACCAATAACGGGCATTGTTAAATTCATCACTATCACGTCTAGTAAAAATTCTTCGCTTCCTTCATTCCACTCACTCACTCACTCAGAATTCAACAACAGAACGAATTTAACCGATGCTATTATGGATCAATGGTACCATGTCAGCTGTTAAACCACGATTGACGTTCGGAAGAATCCATATGTATAGTCACGACATACTTTATATTTCTGAAATATTAAGTAAAACCTGAGACTATTGCATTGCAAGGGCAGGGTTTTCTAAATTATTCAAAACTTCACGGGATTGTATTAAAAAGTTATATATAACCTGGCTTCTCCAAACTATTAAAAACTATACCTGAGGGTGATTTGGCACTGCAGAGCGGAAAATACCTGGGGGAATTCATTCAGCTTATCCGAAGGGTCCCAAGGTTGTTGAATTGGGGACCGTAATGTATTACAACTGTCAGGCAATGTCAAATGTGCGTAATTTAACGGCTGACTGCACTTATGCATATGTAAAGAAAAAATTTAAGGTATTTTGGCACCGCAGGGAGAAATTTATCGACTTTTGGCAAAAAATATTTTTAGCCAGATATAAATAACCAATTTTTAGCAGCGCAAAAAGCACACTTGGGTTATGAACTGGGTGAAAGACAATACGCGAAGCAAAACATTATATACAGCCTTAAGGAGGCGTACTTGCTGTACAAAATTGAGCCCAATTTCGCTAAGATATATACACTGGTTGTCGATTTATAATAAGTAGCGTGATTTTTGGGCCCCTGTGCGACCCAACCCAAGCCCATTTGGTTCGGTTTTTCGGGGCCGAGATGTTGGAATCGGCACTGGCTAAAAACCAAAGCACACAAATAGAGATTTTAAGTTTCCAAATGAGCTATCCCGCGAATCAATGTGCCCAGTCAAGGTTGAGTTATGCTTGTTACTGCAAAAAACCAATAACGGGTATTGTTAAATTCATCACTATCACGTCTAGTAAAAATTCTTCGCTTCCTTCATTCCACTCACTCACTCACTCAGAATTCAACAACAGAACGAATTTAACCGATGCTATTATTGACATACTTTATATTTCTGAAATATTAAGTAAAACCTGAGACTATTGCATTGCAAGGGCAGGGTTTTCTAAATTATTCAAAACTTCACGGGATTGTATTAAAAAGTTATATATAACCTGGCTTCTCCAAACTATTAAAAACTATACCTGAGGGTGATTTGGCACTGCAGAGCGGAAAATACCTGGGGGAATTCATTCAGCTTATCCGAAGGGTCCCAAGGTTGTTGAACTGGGGACCGTAATGAATTACAACTGTCAGGCAATGTCAAATGTGCGTAATTTAACGGCTGACTGCACTTATGCATATGTAAAGAAAAAATTTAAGGTATTTTGGCACCACAGGAAGAAATTTATCGACTTTTGGCAAAAAATATTTTTAGCCAGATATAAATACCCAATTTTTAGCAGCGCAAAAAGCATACTTGGGTTATGAACTGGGTGAAAGACAAAATTTACCGGGGGTATGAACTAGGGAATCTAGGAGATGTATTGTATTTGTAAAATGATACCCTGGGGGACAAATCCTGTCTATTTAGAGAAGCCAATACAACACTTGTGATCTGCCTATGGTTTCACGGTTATGCCATCCTATCCCATCTATTCGCCCAAACTTGGAGCGTACTAGTTGGGACCCCTGTTTCGAAACCACTGGACGCCTAATTTTGCCAGGAGGCATCTTTTGGGGGCACACGTTCTGAATCAAGGCAACCGAAATGCGCTAAGCCCTGGAGAGCTCAGCTTAGGGCGGCATAAATTTGATGTTTAATTCTCAGTGATGTATCGTCAACAGCTGATTTGTAGGTGTCCCTACAAATCTCTTGCGAATGGTCGTTCAACCATTTCTAGCAATGTATTAGTTTATAATATACACTTGTATGCTTACGCCACCCTTTTATTATTTTCTCATAGACTGACGAAGCCGACGAAGGAGAGCATCAGCATCAGAAGGAAACAACGATTAGCGCCTATCTTAGAAGTTTCACTCTTCCTGGAGAAATGGACGTGAAAACAACTAGAAGAGTAAGTTTTTTCAACATATTTCTATCGCCATCACTCATTTTTAAGGTAATAGAATTCAATATTATCTACATATGTAAAATTATGTTGGCCATGACCACTTAAGGCGCAATCGTTAGTGCTTGGCCGGTAAGTACCTTAAGAGCAAACCCTATAAAAAGTCCAGGTAAAGGTTTGTACGGTCTGTATGCGATGTCTGCGTTGATAAAACATTTATCCGGACGCACCTGTTATGCTGCACTTTATTATAAATTTGTGGCACAAAATATTTAGCATCACATTTCTTGGGTGGCTCTGTTGATCAAAGGCACTGAATACAGCAAACGTTGCTACTCATGCTTCGAAAACAATGATAAATTTCTATTTGAGCCTCTCAGTCGGACAGGTTCAGTAAGACGTTCATGAGATTTAGCCACGCATTGTAATTCTTTACTGTACAAAGTCCCAGTTTGCTGCTTTGATTAAACACTTCGTGCACGTGTTGTTACAGCTTTCTTAGTTTAGCCGCAAGTGATGTACGTTCTGTTGTTAATGTCTATTAATATTGTCGGTTCTTTACCGCCATTACTATCGACTGAGCTAGCGAATTATCTTCTTTAGAAGTAGTATATATATAATTAGACTATTAGTGCTCATCATTACCTGATTATAAATAAAGAAATTTGCCTCCGGCGGTTGGCATAATCATTGCGCATTACATATTATCAAGCATTTATATATATGGAACATGTGTATGTGATAATAACACGTCGATCATCTTTGCATAAAAATGAGAACCGCAGTTGCGTTCTGGAATGTACATAGCGTAATATATGTCACGAATTCTATAGTATTGTAGTGTAACACATGTTATGAATAGGAAAAAATCAACCAATTCTGAGCGCAATATATTAAACTAAATGATGGTTGCATTTTTCATGCGACACTTCGGTAGCCTGCGTAGGTGGACTAAATATTCGAGCATCTCAAAATTCCCATATATATAAAGCAGAACCATTTTAAAGATCTGCAGATGTCGCGCACAACATCGTGGCTTGTCCGCCTTCTTACTTTATTGCGCAGTTTTATTGGAGTATGAACATACACGCTCTATGTTTACTTCGATATGAACTGTTTTAATTAGAACCAGATGGGCGTAAACACGTTATTATATATATTTTCAGTGCAGACAACAACAGAAATAACATTGTGTAGATGACACCTTAAATCAGCTGTCGTATAGCACGCTAGCTCTAAACATGAAACAATATTTCGTGCGGTTGTTATTGCCTTATATTACAACACATATTAGAAAAAAAATTTTGTCGAAACAATGATGTGATACTCTTTGTATTAAGGTGGCGATTACTGGGAACCACCCAGGTGCCCAAATTTCAATTCAGTAATCGTAGTGAAACATTGCGCGATTTGTACGCGCCTTTTAATTTATTTCCAAGTTACTGTGTTTTTGTAACAGAGCTAGCAGAGTTTGCACTGAGGGCGCTAGGGGGAATATTGAATATTTTTTGTCACGCTGTTGCTCGTAGCTCATTTTCGGATGGACAAATTTTTTTGTTCGATAGCAAAAGTGATGACAATATGAACTTTAGTTGAACGCGAACAGCTTCGACCCGACATTCCTTGTCGAAATGGCAAAAACATGTTTTTAACTGTTCTTTGCCAAATCTGGCCCATATCTCGTGACACATGCTTCGAATCGAATAATGTAGTCAGCTCATCAAGATCAATAACTTTGCAGGCCACGACTTTTTTGTGAAACCACCCCTGGGCCGCTGTGGTTGCGAATAAGGTTTGTCGACTCTTTGCCAGAAATAGCGATTGTTCAAACTTCACCATGTTATTGCTTGTTTTAACCTACAATGAGTGCTTATTATCAATTATCAAGCACAATGAAAACGATGGCTTTGCTCTCTAGAGCCCAGCTTGACTATATGATACCCGTT
Organism: Trileptium ribeirensis; assembly: GCA_030248225.1. NCBI lineage: Eukaryota > Metazoa > Nematoda > Enoplea > Enoplida > Thoracostomopsidae > Trileptium > Trileptium ribeirensis. Next base: position 37,528 of record JASANE010019339.1, read on the forward strand.
CATCAGGGAACAACCGGAACTGGAACCGGAACCTGGTCTTCGAAACTTATATATAGTAAAACAGATGAAGGAAGAAATGAAGGTATAGTGGTTTTAAAATGTATTAAAAATAACTTTTACGTTAAACTTAATGTATCGTGATAGCATAATTTCCTTTCTGAAACTTTGAAGATGCTGAGGAAGCTAATAATGTTTATTTGTCGATCAATATGTAGGTTTTTGGACACACAGAGCAACAAAAGATGTCTTCCACTAAACGTCCTTACGTATACTGCGTGAAATTCAATGTGCTTACAACGCATAGAGCGTGGAATAAACACTTTCGCTCTGTCTCCAGCCGTCTTCCTTTACTACACATACGTTTCTTACATGTTGTTCTGTAGAAAACTTGAAATTATTGGTTTACATGGTTCGAAGAGAAAATAATAGAAGGTAAGATTTGATCAGTGGTCAGAGATACTGTTTCGGCTAGTGTTGGACAAACAGTGCCCGTCACTTAGATCATAATGATAAGTTTCTAATCAGAATGCTATAAATGAGACAAGCTGTCATACTGCTTGCACAGTTTCAATAAGTATAGTTCATTGCCAAGAAAGCAGTTTCTGGCTAAGTTGCAGATAACGTTGTTTTACTTCAATTTAGATTGATTTACCAAGTTTACAAGCGCACTGACTGGTGCTTGACGCAATTTATGTTAGCCAAGCATACCCTAAGTACTTCTGCGTAAGCCATACTCTGTTACCGAGTTGGACCGGTTTAATTCGAACGTACCCCGCAGACTTCTGAATGTGTAAAATAGCTGCTATAAGCATCGACCTGGCTTTGCTAACTCCTGCAGGTTATGAAAAATTCCTACTGAAATTATGTGCCCTACTTACGTTTCACACGACAAATTGCTTAGTTAATCTTTTCTTTTGCTTGGTTGTATTGGAGCTTGACCGCTGTATAATATATATTACATATGTTTGGATCACAGATGCAGTAAAAAATGTGGAAAGGTTCAAACAAAAGTTTTAAACCGGAATTCCGGTTCCGGTATGATTTTTGCCCTTTGCCGGCACTGCACCCGGAACAGGATTTTCGCCGGAACCGGAATTCCGGTTACTCCCGAGTTTCGATGATTTTACGGTCGATGTACCGGATTTGAAAGATGTATTTCATTTTCATTTTAGATTATGTATTGATCACTGATTATACATCCAGGGCATGAAGAGTATATAGGTATTTCTGAATTTAGGTATCTATATATCAGGGAGTAACCGGAATTCCGGTTCCGGCGAAAATCGTGTTCCGTTGCGGTTCCGGCAAAGGGCAAAAACCATACCGGAACCGGAATTCCGGTTTAAAAATTTTGTTTGAAATTTTCCACGTTTTTTGCTTCATCCTGTAATCCAAACTTATGTAATATATATTATACAATGATCAAGCTCCAATACAACCAAGCAAAAGAAAAGATTAACTAACCAATTTGCCGTGTGAAACGTAAGTAGAGCACATTATTAGAGCAGGAATTTTTCATAATAGCCTGCAGGAGTTTGTTAAATTAAAGCCAGGTCGATGCTTGTAGCAGCTATTTTACACATCCAGAAGTCTGTGGAATACGTTTGAATTAAATCGGTCCAACTCGGTAACAGAGTATGGCTTACGCAGAAGCACTTAGGGTATGCTTGGCTAACATAAATTGCGTCAAGCACCCGCCAGTGCGCTTGTAAACTTGGTAAATCAGTCTAAATTGAAGTAAACTAACGTTATCCGCAACGCAGCTAGAAACTGCTTTCTTGGCAATGAACTGTATTTATTGAAACTGTGCGAGCAGCATCACAGTGTGTCTCATTTATAGCATTCTGATTAGAAAGTTATCATCATTATGATCTAACTGACGGGCACTGTTTGTCCAACGCTAGGCTAAACAGCGTCTCTGACCAATGATCAGAAAATTACCTTGTATCTATTATTTTCTCTTAGAATCATATAAACCCATAATTTCAAGTTTCCTACAGAAGAACATGCAACAAACGTATGTGTAGTAAAGGGATGCGACTGGAGACAGAGCGAAAGTGTGTATTCTACGCTCCAAGCTTTGTAAGCACATTCGATTTGACGCAGTATACGCAGTGGTGTATAGTGGAAGACATTTTTTGCTCTGCATGTCCAAAAACCGACATATTTGATCGATAAATAAAAATTATTAGCTTCCTCAGTCTCTTTATAGTTTCAGAAAGCCAATAATACCATCGCAATATATCAAGTTTAATGTAAAAGTTATTTTTAATGCGTTTTAAATCCACTATACCTTCATTTCTTCTGTCATCTGTTTTACTATATGTAAATTTCGAAGACCAGATTCCGGATACGGTTTAAATGGACGGTTCCGGTTGCTGGTTCCTGATCCGGTAAATTTCGGTTCCGGTTATTCCCTGCTATATATATAGGTATTTCTGAAGGCTGAATGTAATTATTTGGTTATCTAGAGTCTAGCGCGCATATCTCAGGATTTTTCATGGGTTTTCAATGGGTTTAGGGTCAATCAACCAGAAGTCCAGAATAAAAACTGTATACAGTTGTTTAGTTACCCACTTTTCACTGGGTTGATTGTCAATGAACCCAATTTCCAGAAAAAAGTCAGTGTTCAGTAGTTTAGGCACGGCATTAAAATAATTTTTATAGAGGGTTTTCGGTATGCTCTATACAACGATTACCTTATCTAGACTCCATTATGCATATTTCATGGGTTTACAATGAGCTTATGGTCACTGAACCTGATTGCCAGAATACAGTTTGTTTTCAGTAGTTTGTTACATGACATTAAAAATATTTTTATAGAGGTTTTGTGGTAGGCTGAATACAAAGGTTTGGTTATCTAGACTCCAGCACGAGGATCCTATGTCTTTTAAGACGTTTTCATTCAGTTTAAGGTCAATGAACCCGATTTCCAGAAAATAGTCGGATTTCAATAGTTTGCTACATAGCAATAAAATAGTTTATTTACGCACCTAGAGTATTTTCCATATGCAGAATACATTGGTGTAGTTACCTAGACTCCAGTATGCATATTTCGTGCATTTTCATATGTTTTAATGAGTTTAGTGCCAATGAACTCGAGTGTCAGAATACAGTCTGTCTTCAGTGGTTTGGTATATGACATTAAGAATAGTTGTTTATATAGAGGTTTTGTGGTAGGCTGAATGTAATGGTTTGGGTATTTAGACTCCGGCACGAGCATCCTATGACTTTTATGACGTTTTCATTGGGTTGAATATCAATGAACGCAATTTCCAGAAAATAGCGTGCCTTCTGCAGTTTTGTATATGGCATTAAAATAGTTTACATACGGAGAGGTTTTTCGGTATGCTGAATACAACGGTATAGTTATCTAGACTTAAGCATGCATATTTCTTGTATTTTGGTGGGTTTTTAATGAGTTTAGGGCCAAAGAACTCGAATGCCAGAAGACAGTCTGTTTTCAGCTGCTTGGTAACTTATTGCGTGTAGGTCATCAAGAATGGTGTATAGATAGGTTTCTAGGCATGCTGAATACTGTTATACCGAGACTAGCACGAACACTTCATGCGTTTTCATTTGTTTGCGATGGGTTTAGGGACGACCAGGTTTTAGGGTTTTCAATAGCTTCGGTGTTACAGAAGTTTTAATGTATTATATGATCATGAACAACGTCTTGCACAAGCTATTTCACAAAATTACCACTTGATGAAACAACGCTCGTACCGTTTCACCCTCGCTTGCGAGTTATTAGTCTAAAGTGTCTGAATTTCCAGCGCAACTGAACTTGGATATCGTGGAATTCGCATTCCCTTAGATTGAACAAGTTCTGACTAATAATCATATCCCAAATACACACAAATTTTGCAAATGAAAGAATGACAGTATTGGGTAAAAATGTGATTATAGTTGTGTGTGCAAAAATGGTAGTTTCTAATGTGGTTTTGTTATCAACCGTCATTCTTACGCCTCTTGGATTTATTGTATTAAACTGTTGATCTTTCTGTGAGCTTGTTATTCTTAGTACATAGCGGAACCTTCATCTCCGTGAGAAGCGTTGGTATCAGGCCTCTCCAACAGTGGCGGATGGGAGGGGGCACCCAGTTTTATCAAGCTCCTCATCATTTCGGCGGGTCCCCCAAGGTAAATTTTGACTTCCCCCAGGTCAACCACCCAGTACCGCCAATGTATTTTCGAAACTCAAAACTGATCGTCTTAACAAGAAACGATCATAACAAAACTCAGTATTACTGCTTATATTTTGACTTTTTATAACAAATCTTTAGTAAAATGAAGCTAGGTCTGCAGAAATACGCATTTTAGTGCTTAAATAATATTACGCAACAAAAAGTGTTTCGAATGCTTGAAACACATGAAAACTAGATCTATGATTTAGTAGTGTCTTTAAAATAATGTTTTCTGTGTAGTAAATATTTTAAATATCAAATAAATAATTATTTTAGTATTAGAATAATTATTATTCCTATACTAAAACTCTGGTTTATAAACTGAAATTATTTATACGACAGTAAAACTACGTGGAAATATACAGCTTATATTATACAAAATAAAATTCCGTTCCTTCCGCTTTGAAATTTTCCAAGAGAATGAACATGGAAGTCCACACATTTCGGAAGGCTGTGGACAGACCAGTTGGCCATGTTACGTTATCAGTTATAATACTTTAGTGACATGGTTTTACATGTGACATGTATATACTTACATTACTGGCCTGTCCATAGCCCTCCGAAAAGTGGGTTTGGGGGAAAGCTCGGGGGGGCCCCATGTTCATTTTCTGGGGAAATTTCAAAGTGGGGGGATAAATTTTGCTTAAAAATACAAAATATTTCCATATTTCCATGCATTTTTACTACTGTGAACGTACTTTCAAGCTAAAAACAATATTTTAGCATTATAAATAGTGGTAATTAATGTTTAAAAAACAATTTGCAAACAAAGAACATAAATTTTCAGACTTGAAAAATTTTTGGAATTAGTTGAACAGGGGGTTTCGGCCGAGTGGTGGGGACGGACATGGGGGAAAATCTCAGGAACATGGGGGATTTGGAAAGTGGGGGTCACCCCCCCACTGTGGACAGGTCAGCATTGTACATAATTATTTTTTATGCACTAGTTTTGTTTAGATATGTGTATATTTGTGGTCTCTCCAAAGGACCAAACTTTTACCTGAACGCCTTGAGCTGGGGACCCCTACAATATTTTTGTTTTTTGTTCCAAGTTTCTCTGCGTATTTCTTAACACGAAATAAAGTTGGCTGTTCGGTTAGGGATATTATACATTACTGGATTTTGATGATATAACAATCCTTTCTCTTTAGCTCCCCGCAGGCCGAATTTGGCATATTTTCTACATGCCGCGACAAATTTGGTGCCGTTTCACTCAGCTCGACGGACCGGTCCAGAAATAGTCATTTGCCAAATTTTATAACAAGTTGTTTATCGATTTTGGGGGCCCTGTGGTTGTTAACAAATTAGGCTAACGCTTAGGCGTGGGATTGTACATAAATGGCAATAACTCCATAATCCCTGGAAGAATCCGGTTAATTGTACTATAGTTCGACTTAGTAAATATGCTTTGAAACAAGCTCATCGATATGAGTCGAATGGTACCGAAATTATCATTAAACCTTCAAAAATTGATGAATTTCGATCTGGGAAGGCTAAAGGAAATGATCCGATAAAAGTAATGGTATTTCAAACTTTTATAGTTATGTGAAACAAAACGGTTTGATGTCAAATAGTAGCATAAGAAGAAAAGGCTAATTTAAAAATCGTTTTATCATTTCTATAACCTGCATTCAGCAGGTTTGTGCACTTTAGATTTATATAACTTTTTTGCATATTCGGCTTAATAGATAACGCACTAATCTAATTAATATGTGAAACGCTGGTAATGACATTGATCAAATAATGTTTCTTGCGCCTTTGCACTGAACGTTACGTACTTAACATATACCGTATAATTTTAGAAAGCGAAGCTTGGCGTTTTACTAGGCGTATATCTGCCTACAATTCAGCACATCTTTGGTATAATAATGTTTCTACGGTTGTACTGGATTGTGGGATCGGCTGGTGTGTTGCAATCGTTTTTCATTGTGTTTATGTGCTGCTTAACGGTGAGTGATCTGTTGTTTGTCTCAGCCTAACGTCTAAAATTTAATCCTATAATAATTGTTTGTACCATGTTAGTAATTTCAAAATATCCGCCGGACCATGAGGTGTATTCAAGCTTTTTCAAATAGCAGTCAGCACAGAAATTCTTTTTGTCTGTCCTTGTCACGCATAAAATATAAGTGAATTGATGGATTTTTGCAAATGTTTCATAATATTTGAAACATAGTGATAATGAATCTAAATCGGCTTTGTATGTTGCACTGCCCTTTTGAATTTACCGAAAACCGACGTGACTCCCGGAACTTCGTGATTCCGGTCGTTTTAGTCATAGCTGCTCTTCTCAGAGGCAATTGGTTAAAATTTTTGTAACCCAGATCATCAACTTTGCTATATAATGCTTTCTTGTTAGGGCAACCGTTTTAGCCAATTAAAAAATATTCCAAAAAATAAAATTTTGAAAATTTCGCTAAGTTAGTTTGTTGTTGGATGGGGTCGAACGAACTGCTAAATAGGATTATTTCTTTGTTTTAAAACTTATATGTGGTTTTACGTTTGCGAGATGTTGCAGGGGTTAAAATACTAAATTTCGGCAGCAGATGTCAAATTTTTGTATTTTTTCAAATTGATTGTACGTAGAGTGCTAAGATGGGTCTACATGTTTTCAGGCATATTAATATGGTGAAGGCAATAGTATATAATGGTATATAATCCAATATTGCAATCGCTAGGGTAAGGTAATATGGCACTTGAATTAGTAATTTTTCTTGAATACAATACTTTTCGGTAAGCTATTTGTTAATAAACTTCTATGTTGTAAATAGATCTCGAAACATTCCGCTTTTTTGGTAATTGGACGTAATCGTCGTATGAATTTGTTATTTTTGCTGAAAATTGTGGTTAAAGAATTACTGGTGTTTTGTTGTCCACAGGAACTTTGAAGAATGCTCACTACGTTTAAATTTAAAGTCTAGCCACACTCTGTTCGTTTTTCTCGCCACGCGAATTTCTAATCCATTATTGTGTAATTCCGTTAACTGAAAATTTTTACCGCTATTGGATGGGTTACAGAGCTGCTGCTTCTGCGTTCCTAAATGAATATATCACTTGTAATTCTTTATTATATTATAGAAGATTACTAGTAGGCATATGTGTGTGAAAGCAAATTTTTCGTGAAATATCTGCGAACTTTTCAATAAAATTCACACCTCTTCACGAATTAGTCGTGAGGTTTTTTGCGAATCATTTACTTTTATTTTGTCCATACTTATGTGTTACGGCTAGATCAGCAAAGGAGACATTGACCAATTGCAATTATTCATCTTGCACTGATTCGGCTTGCGTTGTGTCGTCCCGTTATCGATCGTTGGGCTGCCTGCAGTTGGAAAACAACCATGTCGTCATTCGCGACGTTTACGACTCGATTTGTGATTGTTGATTGAACGCTTTTTGCGACAAATCAGTTTGAGTTTGGTTACGCTGGTGGTCTGTACGTAATATTTTTTCAGTATTAGCGCATGTTAACTGTCGCCCATGTTTAAGCAGAACTAGTTTTTTTTTTTCAAAAACTAATCACTGTATTCCAAGTGATAAAGTGTTTGACGCTGGATATTATATGTAGAAGCGGTGCCTGGTATATTTTCAGACTCTAATGACAAGCTTTTCTATGAGTGCGATTGCAACGAACGGTGTTGTTGAAAGTAAGTGATTTATGTTGTTATGCAAAACGTATATTTTTTAACTTTATATTAATATATTGTCGGTGCTTTCAAGTTTATTGTATTGATGTTGGACTCGGGTGTATTATAACTCATTTCTACCGAAATGTCAGATTGTTTCCAATACTTTCTCCAGGTTTCAAAAGAAAAACTTTGTTAATTTTCTTAAATACGAAACAGGAACATTTTACAGCTTTAATACTGTATAATGGAAAAACGTGGATAGTTTTGATGCCCTTGTGTGTATAATTACGTGGATGTTAATCAGAGTCAACGGATTTTATACTTAAACTTTTGTTACGTGTGCCACCTTTTTTAGAAATATTTAGAAGCTCTTATGGCTAAAAAAGTATCGTACTATTATCTTACGTGTGTCTTAATACGTATACGCTGTGTAACTAATTTAACTGTGTTAACCGTATTTTTCAAGCTAAAACAGCACTAAGCTTCGATTGAAGATAGTGTGGGTCATTTCACGCTACGATGACCTTGTGGTCGGGGGGGGGGTAAACTGGATATTTTGGCCAGTAGCACATAAACGTGCAGGGAACTGGTAAAAATGTTATTTACGCTGGGAAGCATTATTAGTTAGCTAGTTCAAACAAAAAAATTTTTCGGCTTCACGCACGCCGTAAGAGGCTGGACATCCACATAAGTCCCAAATTGACAAAAATCGTAATGACTAATTTTACGACCTCTTTTTTCGGGTAGTGTCGTGGCTCCGTGTTCGAAGTTATGGCCCAAATTCTTTTCTATGCAAGATTAGTCAGGTCTACACAACATTTTTAATAGCACGATTTTCAAATCTACTCCAATCGTGGAGAGTGACAGCTGTCGATATGGCATGAACCCCAGTTTTACCCCCCCCCCCGACCAAATTCTTTTTTGGTCATTGCTCGTTACTTATGCATGGTACATCAACGTTGTTCATATATTATACCTGTCCCCTGGGTGCCTTTTGAAAAAATATTAACACAGGTGCTTGCTGTTACTTACCCCAGCGCTAGGGCCAAAAGGTCGATTTTAGCACATTTGATTACCCCCCCCCCGACCGTTGCTAGTTAGGGGTATGGTGGAGTCAGTAGAAGTCAATTAATTTGTCTGTTATAGTTCTTTCCAATCACGGAGCGAATGGTGAAACGACCTGAGTTCTATCTCGCGTCCGACCTGTTGATCTCAGGCTTTTACCACCCCTGACCACACTTTTACCCACCCCCGACCACCACCAAAATGCGGAAAAATCGAACATAATGATGTTATTTCGACGAAATTTCACGCTTTTGGTTCATCATACATTGTGGTAATACATTTGACGACATATGTCGCAAAATTATTTTTTGAAAAAATTCTAAATTAATTCCCCCAACCATGGTCTCAGGCATGTACACTGGCAGTTGATATGGGCTGCCATTTTGTACCCCTCATAGTGGAAATTGTGGTATAGAATATCTTACGTTTTCAAGTTAACTATGCTGGTTAAACACGGTCGAATTGGCCATTTCACATTTTTACCCCCCCCCGACCACCAGCTACTTCCGGCATTCTAACATATCTGGTAAAGGGTATGTTGTGAATTTTTTTTGCATAACACTTCCCCCAGGCTAAACTATCGATATAAATAACTACCGTTTATGGCCGCTTCGTTTCCATTTAATAACCGGTATAAATCGGCACCCCCGTGTTTTAAAAGTGCTGAATTTGACCCAAGAATAGGCATAAAAGCTTAATTTTTGATATACGGAGTTCCGCATGACGTCATTTTGACCGGTCTGACGGGCTGCACGAGATACGATCACAAAATCGAGGCTATATGCAACCTGGAGCATACCAGAGGCCATTTTATGGTACCTTGCTGAGCAGCAGGGGGGTGGTATTTGATAAAAACGGTTAAAAAATTTACTATAACGACCTCAAATTAGGGATCCTTGCCGTTTTTTGGTCATAGGGTGTAAAAATGAAGATAATCGGAGCCAAAAAAGTCATTAGTCATTTTTTCTGGGGCAAAAGGACATCGTAGCGTGAAATGACCCGTGTATCGATGTCAAAGGTATGTCTCAAAGCTCTATCTTCGATAGTTCATTGTTCGACCTGTATCTCAGCTGTAATGAGCGCATAACGCTGCTGGTTGTGCAACATTTGGCGCTGGAAAACAACTCTGCCTGTGATAGGCAAAACTAATTATTGGTTAAATAGATTTTCGAGTTTTCTTGTTACATGTGTGATTATATATTATAATATTGCCTTCTATGTAATGTTAAGTTTTGAGGTTATTTTATTCGGGTCAAAAATTCACCAGATGTGGATCGACAGATTTGCCATTTGGCGACGTCATGTTTTATTTCCGATACGTTTAGGTATAAACCCCTTAGGACATTTATCGTGTTCTCGATAAATTGGAAGCAGGGAGTAACCGGAATTTCGGTTTTGGTGAAAAATGTGTTCTGGTTGCGGGTCCGGCAAAGACGGAAACTACACCGGAACCAGAACTCGTGTTAAAAATTTGTTTATATATAACTGTTCACATTATTTGTTACTTTAACTGTAGCCCAATCATACGTTTTATATACACAATGATCAAGTTCTGGCCCAATCATTAGTTTTATATACACAATAATCAAGTTCCAACACAACCAAACAAAAGAAACGGCTAACTCAGCAAATTACGATGTGAAACATAAGTATGACACAATTTCAGTAAGAGTTATTCATCTTCATCCGGCAGTAGATTGTAACAAAGCTAAGTCGATGCTTGTAGCAGCTTACCCATTCAGAAATCTGCGATATATGCTAGAATTGGACCGGTCCAACTTTATATACATAAAAGAGTATGGATTATTGTAAACTATTAGCTGTAAACTTTGCTAATATAACTTGCCTGAAGCACTGCGCTTGTAAACTTTGTAATCAGTCTACAGGAGTAAAGTAACATAATTGCAAAGCCGCCAGTAACTGCGTTCTTTTAAACGAACTGTATGTATTGAATCTGTGCCAGCAGTATCACAGTTTGTCTCCTTTATAGGATTTTGATGAAAAAAATCATCATCATCGTCTAACTTATGGGCACTGGTTGTCTAACACTAGCCTAAACTATGTCTCTGGCCAACGATCAGAAAATTATAGTATACCTTTTTATTTGCTTTTAGAACCTATAAACCAATAATTTCAATTTTCCTACAGAATAACATGTAACGAACGTATGACTATTAAAGGGAGGCGGTTCTAGACAGAGCAAAATTGTCTAGTCTTCATGCGTTACAAGAACATTCTGTTTGACCCAGTTTACGCAAGCCTGTACAGCGGAAGGGATTTTTCCGCTGAGAGTGCAAAAACCGGCATCTTGATCAATAAATAAATATTTTAACTTCCTTGGCCACTTTAAAGTCCAATAGTGGCAATAATATCATGGCAATATATTAAGATTAATGTAAAATTTATTTTTTATACATTTTTAAATCTACAGTGCCTTCATTTCGCCCTTCATCTTTTTTACTATATAAGTTAGATCATGATCTGAATCCGGTTCCGGATATTCCCTGATTAGAAGGTATTGTATGGAATTTCCGATTGCTTAAAATGGCTTTTGCTCGAAGCAAAAATAAAACCCCTGCTTTCATTTTCAACATATTATGCTCTAAGGCCCCATTTGTCTCGCTGTACAAGTTGTAAACATTTCTGCATTTTATTTAGTTTAGGAAAACGCGCAAACAGTTTCCTAGCATTTGCTTGTGTCTATTTTTTACGAGAAATTTCATTTCCTTATCAGATAATGACATTACGTTGTGCTTTGCAAACTGGTAATTTTAGGCGGAGGTTATTACTTTATGATATGCCGAAACCTTGGACCAGAATTTGGCAGTGCCGTTGGAATACTGTTTTACTTGGCTAATGCCGTTGCCGTCGCAATGTATCTAGTTGGTGGTGTAGAAATTTTGCTAGTAAGTTATTAATACTCGATGCTCGAACTCTTATTCTCAATCATCAGAATGCTTAGGATCGGAACAAGTTATACGTATAATTCCTGTCCCTACATTAATGGAGGGATCTTGCATCTCACCTCTAACTGAGATACCCCATACCTGTGCCTTCCATAAAATTTTCCCAGTATTCAAGATGTTGCCTTTGTTGTTGTAGTCGCTGCTACCACGGTTGTCATCTTTGTTGGTGAATTTGTCATCGTCGATGCTGGTTTGGTTGCTGCTGACCAGGAGCCGTCACGTTGTTAACGAAGCGATTGCTGTTACGTCCGTTATTGCTAAGCTGACCCCACTTAGACTGTTTCAGGAACCCGATAATAGACTTGCGCTTCGACACAGCGTGCTCCGGACAAACACTGCTATTATGAAGAATTCTCGAGATACAATAAAGTAATACCAGATAAACGTAGAACTCTGATTACATTCTGGAAAAAAACTACACAAGGTCTGTTCAAAACATTAAATATTTTTATAAATTAATATTAATTTTTTAAAATAGAACGTATTATTCGTAAATTCAAAAATTAACCCCCCTTTTGGAATTTTTGGCTCGCCCGATTCTACTCCCTTCTCGGTTTTGCGCGGCTTATTCTGAATCGGGTGCTTTCGGCTGGTGCCTCCCCAATTCTGCGAAAGTCCATGGAGAAGCCGATAAATCTACACCAATCTTCGAACATGACGGCATGTACCCCTTGATTTGTTGATATAGTGGACAGGACAGTGATACACAGCTTAAGTAGTGTACTGGTGCAGTCGATTTTTTGATCGGAATTTTTAGCATTAATACATTGTGTTTTTGTGTAATAACAAAAATAGTCGAATATAACAATCAAAATTGCGGTGGTACCAGTTGGTTTTATAGAGTGTGTTTATGCGGTCACGCAATAACTTTTTTATGGTGTAGAGGAAAATTATAGCATAGAGCAATGTTATCACTGATATTGATCTAGGTACAGTGAATATTTGATTAAGATCCATCAAACTATTGCAGCGACTGTGGTTTTGTTTCTGTCTGTAACTGAATAGCAACTACATACAAGCGACAAACACGTCTGTTTCAAAGTATCCAATTCATGTTTTATCTTGTTTCCATAATTTGGTGGATGAGATGCTAAAGTTGTATCATTTGCTGAAGACGTGAAGAAATTTAAATAACACGAAATTTCGAATTATTCAGTTTTTTCACAAACTCCTACTCTGTGTGTATTTTTAGTTTTCGATCTGTTATGACAAAGTTAACGAATGTGGGGACTACTGTGTTTCCGGCTATAAATATTAGATTTTATCTGGTTATATTTGACTTGTGGGCTAATTGCCTCAAATGAGTGCGGTGTTGTGGTTTAATTCGATTGCAAACCGAATCATTTGATCTTAGCAATTGATGTCATGCTTTGAACAGTAATGATTCTGAACGCATATATTATATAATCGTCATTTAGTTAAAAATCATGATCCTCGTATGGCTATATAAACTTTAGCTGAATTCCCTATAAAATCACAGACATAATCTGATTGTTTATAGTAACATTTTAATTCTGGAAAATTTTTAAACAGTATAGCGACCGTGTGTGCTGGCAGAGTTTGCTTCCTCAACTGTAGCTTTGTAGTGTATACTTGTTGTGGTGCGTTTTACTGTTACAGACCAAAATAAAAGCAAATTTTTCGCAACCGTTCTAGAAAAATTTGCTAGAAGTTAGTTGCTATTCACGAACTGTTCACAACTGTTTCGCTAACGATTTTCTTTTATTTTTGTCCCTAACTTATCCATGTCCAAAGAACGCCGACTTGGGGGTATATTGACCGGCAAGACGAGTAAGCCATATGGTAACCAAAAATTTTCCCCCTCATTCTTGGAATTTTTTCCTATAAATTGGTTCAAATTTTCCTGAAATTTTTTGTAGTTTTGCTTGTATTTTCTAAAACTCTCCGAGCGCCTTCAGCGAGGGGGGTGTAAATAATATGCCTTAGGGAACAGCCCATTATGGACACCTATGTCGTAACTGTACATGGTCAACCAATTAAAATTTAATTTCTAAACAAACTAATTTTGCTTGCAGATGATTGTTGCCTGCATAGTACGTTTAGAAAAACTCAGAACTGGACCAGGGAAGTATAAGTTTTAATAATATGAAACTGTTTTAATGATTTTCAGACTATGTATGGTTTGTCTACATTTTCGAACCAAACGTGCGCCTTTTTATTTTCAGAAATTTATCGTACCTCAGCTACTTTTATTTGGCGAGCACGATGAAGTGATCAACAGCACTCGAGTTTATGCGACTGTCCTTGTACTTATTGAATTTGCTATCGTGGCATTGGGAGTTCGATTCGTTCAGTTATTTGCGCCGGTGTCCCTTTTTTGCGTCATCGTTTCAATACTAGCTGTTTTCATCGGGGGATTTGTTGCTACTCCGTCGTCCAGTCCAAAGTAATCTATATACATATACGAACACTTCTAAGTACATATGTATAAACTTCTAACTTTCAAGAATATTTTGCATGGAGGGGAAAAGAAAGTGCAGTTGCGGATGCAAACTGTACAACTGCTAAATTTGAGCATGCGATTCGATGTAGATATGCTTTTATTTATGTCCGTAAAGCCATGCTAGATTGAAATGAGTGCTGTTCGCTTCCTGTTCAAAAAATTATGTTTCAAATATGTTCGAGTCTTATTGGACTTAGCTCAAAATTGTTCTCGCGTTGTTTAAACTTCTGCTCAACAGCTGTTTTAAATTTGCTCGAGTTGTGTTCGCGGATAGTTATATTTCGTTCGATGTTCGTTGGTTAAAAGCGCAACAATCATTTCTGGCGAGCACTGTATTTTGCGGAAGCCGTTTGTGCAAGAATTTTTGAAACGGCGCAAGGTAAAATCGTTTTCTGCGATGCTGCGGTACCAGTAAGAATTATCACTTTGATTCTGTAAGGGCTAAAGAGTCTGTAGTGTTTTGGGCTTTTAACTCTATTAAGCCGGTGGTTATTGCATTTGTTTGTGTGGCATGCGCTGAGTAAGTTCATGGTTCATAATGGTACCTTGAAAGTTATGATCACTAATTTTCGAAAGTTAACGTTCTTTTGGTCATTGTTAGAGAAAGATGTGTGTTTGCGCAACGATATAACACTGTTCACCCGCGGGCATTGCCAGAAGCTTCTGTACGGAGGGGCACTGAATGTGCTAGGAAGTTCAGTTTAAGCTAACCTTTCACTCATAAACGTGAACATAACTTTTCTGTTGTACTTCAGGGAGCAGATTATGCTGCGCAGGGGACGGGCGGCCCACCCAGGTTATGCTTTTGTGCTGACATGACGCTCACTACAGGACGAAGTCGTTTTAGTTACATTCCTAGTCGGCAGATCGCGTTTTCTGTCGCACATCTCAGTCATTTTTCTACAAACTGTTTGATCCAAGTACAGTACTCGCCATAATTGATTTTTGCCTTACTTAAGGGCGAGTGAGTAGCGGGCGAACAAAAATATATAAAATTTCAAAATGAAATTTGATAATTCCACGAAAAGCGAACGATAAGCGATCAATGGTGGTGAGTACTACAGGTATAATGTTTCATTTTACATCAGATTTATTCCATATTCTTTCAGGGTCTGCTTGCTAGGTGAAACTCTTCTTCGATATGATGCTTACGTCGTAGATGGCGTTGCATATTGTACGAGAAATGCCACATGCGACAGTGGAGTACCATGTCCGTTGTACAAAGCATATTGTAATTCAACAAGTGATACAAATTCTTGTCATAAACGATTTAAAGGATCTGAGATTAAAATGGTTCCAGCAATGCCCGGTATTGCATCTGGCGTTATAATGGGTGAGCGCTAACTGTTGTCGGCTTATTTAGGCACCTCGAAAATTATCTTGTACTGTTTCTTGTCGTACAAAAATGCTTGTTTAAAGTATATAAAGAAAGTTTATATTGGAAACAGAGTGAGTTGACTTTTCACTGAGGGCGCTACAACAGGGATCATGAGAATTGTTCGTTTTGTCTATTGCTAACTCATCTTCGGGTGGATGGATTTCGACAAATTTTTGTTCGATAGGAAAAGTGATGACGCGCCCGTTACTTGAGCGCAAACAGCTTCGACCTAATATTTCGGGTCAAAATGGCAAAAACTGGGTTTTTTGATGGGTTCTTGTGCCAAATATAGCGATAGGGTACCAGTGTTTCGTAGCCGACACTATCATCACCTTCACATCGAAAACTAGCGAATCAGATCATCATGTCGCACAACTTTGCTAAACAACACTTTTTTTGTGGGACGACTCCGTGAGCTGCTGTAGGCCACAATATGGTTCATCGACCCTTTGCCAGAATTTCAACTTTTGACATGGTATTGGGTGTTTTTACTTTTCAACGAGCGTATATTAGGTTATCAGGCACGGAAAATAACTTCGGATTTTGTTAGCTTGCGATATTATACCTTTCCTGAAGTTTAAGTGTTCTGTGGTAGACGAACCCCTTTTAAAAATGTAGTTTGTTTCCATTTTGCTTGGTTATGCTTTGCTTACACTGCTTTAATAATGATCTGTGTTTAGGTTTTCTGGTAAGTTGAATATAATGGTTTGGTTTAGTGCCACACACAAACATTTCATGGATTTTCAGAAATTTTCAATGGATCTGGCGTCGATCGAGCAATCATATTTCCAAAATGTAGTCTGTAGTATTAATTCGTTTGGTTATGTATTGCTTATGGGGCATCAATAATGCTCTTGATATGTATACTGCGGTGATACTCGCCGCAGATTTACGACCCGCATCACCCTGTTTGCCGGTCTTTCGGCCTAGGTTTGAAGGCAAACATATCTATGTCCCTGTAAACCCATTATAAGCGCCACATAATCTCGTATGTTTTCATCAGTCCACTCATTGGAAAACATCCATGATGTTTTAGGCGCAGAAATTGCAGTATAAATTCTAAATCAACCCACGAACCGCTTCGCTCAGATTTAACGAACAGATGCTCTTGGTGTACTGTCAAAGCGTTGGAATTTACGTACTTAACAATAGGTGGATCTAGAGGGATGCGAAATCGTGTCCTCCAAAAGTTTCGAAGCGAAAAGTTCCTTAGGATCACAACGCTTAAAATTGACACATAGTCGTAGTTTTTGCTAAAATCTCGCCCAGTTTTGACAATTTGTGCTAATTTTTACCAAATTTTGGAAAATTCCTCAAAATTTTCCACAGTTCTTCGGCGCAGAGAGGGTGGAGTTCGGAGGTGACTCCTACCCAATATTGATACCTATGTTTTTTGCGTCATGCCGTGAACTCTCATTCCAATCGTCGCTCATGGATACGCCTATGTGCTTATCTGTAAGATACATTATCACTGCGTATAATATGTTGTTACTATTAAACAAAATAGCTGTAGCATGAGTACTACCCTAATATT
This sequence comes from Trileptium ribeirensis, assembly GCA_030248225.1. Taxonomy (NCBI): domain Eukaryota; kingdom Metazoa; phylum Nematoda; class Enoplea; order Enoplida; family Thoracostomopsidae; genus Trileptium; species Trileptium ribeirensis. Next base: position 54,748 of record JASANE010019339.1, read on the forward strand.
AAGAAATATGTAAATATTTTTTGACTTTTTGAAATAAAAATGAAAATATTTCTGCTAAATCTTCGCGACCCTCTCCGAACCACAAAGCAGCTCCACAGAGAAAAATTAATCAGGCTCAGTTTGACTTTTAGTCCGGAGGGTACCTTCACTCCCATAAGTCCTTACCGAAATCGTGGAGAAGAAAACTGACACGGCCAATCCGCTCAGCGTGTCAAAATACCATGTGTAAAACCTATTTAGGTTTTTGAATTCTGGACCTTTGAGTGAAATATTGAAGTGTCTCCCGAAGGGTACCCTGATCAAATTTGTTCTACCGGAACCGCGAAGGAGAAAACTGACACCGCCAATCCACTCAGTGTCTGAAACTACCCTATGTAAGAGCAACCTAATTTTTTCGAATTCGAACCCCGAAATGGGAGTATGTCCCGAAGGGTACCCTGCAGGGATTTTGTCAAACTTTGAGTTGTGCTAACTTTGTGTATTATTAACTTTCAGAGTGCATTTTTATGAGATACTGTGTTTTCTCCACAAAGCTTACAAGCATATAATTTTCTATTTTTCTCTGCAACTAGGACGGTACATACATAGTAATCCACCCATATACCGGTTAAAAACGAGCTGCCCTTAAAAAGACACCTGTTTTATACTAATACAGAAACTTAGACTAAAATTTTACCGTTAAATGTATACTTTTAGTGTTCAACTCGGTTTTACCGTTGAATTGGTTTAATCTTTTTGATCCCCAGGTTTTGACTAAAAATCGGCTAATCCGTATGTGCGTTTTTATGAAATTTTGTGCAAATAAAAAACCGTGCCTATAAATCCTTACTGAAACCACGGGGTAATTGACACGGTCAATCGACTCGGTGGATCAAACTATCTTATATACGACCAACTTACTTTTTTGAATTAAGGACCCCCGAGGGGCATATGGGATTGTATATCCCGAAGCCTGACCCTAGAGCTATTCTAATCCCCCAAGGATCGTAATTTACTCCAAACTAGCCAAACTTATGATTTGGGCTATAGCTATTCTAACCAACAATAATAACTTTCAGTTGTTTTCTTTCAAAAATGCCATATCCAGAGCAAGCCGAAACCTTGTCCGGCAAAAGTGTCCGGCTGCGGTTCCGACATAAGGAATGAACCATATCGAAAGCGCAAATTCGTGTTTAAATGTTTTTTATTTTCCCCATCTTTTGCCATAGCTGTGGTTCACGCATAAGTTATATATATTTACAGTGACTAAGTTCCAAAACAACCAAACATAGAAAATATTAACTCAGCAAATTGTCTTGTAAAACATAAGTATGATAAAAATATTTTCATTAGAAATATTTCATCTTGCCCATAAAGAAATTCTTCATCTTTGGCTTATGTTAGCAAAACATAGCTAGATGGCAGGAGTAACTGTAATTTCGTTTCCCAAATCGTGTTCCGGTTGCGGTTCCGGCAAAAGGCAAAAACCATACGGGAACTGAAATTCCGGTTTTGAAATTTTCCACGTTTTTGCTTCATCTGTGGTGTAAACATTATTGTAATATATATACAATGATCAAGCTCCAGTACAACCAAGCAAAAGAAAATATTAACTCAAAAATTTTCCATGTGAAACGTAAGTAGGGCATAAAATTTTAGTAGGAATAGTTCATATTGACCTGCAGGAGTTTGTTAACAAAACAAAGCCAGGTCGATGCCTGTAGCAGCTATTTTACACATTCAGAACTCTGGGGGGTATCTTACAATTGCACCGGTCCAACTCGGTAACAGTATGAATTATATATTTATGGAAGTACTTAGCTAGCTTGATTAGCATATTATGTCAAGCACCCGCCAGTGCGCTTGTAACTTGTCAATCAGTTTACCCTGAAGTAAAGTAGCGTTATCTGCAACGCAGCCAGAAATACAGTTCTTGGCAATGAACTGTATTTATTGAAACTGTGCGAGGCAGTATCACAGTTTGTCTTCATTTATAGCATGCTGATTAGAAAATTATCATCATTATCATCTAACCGTCGGCACTGGTTGCCCAACGCTAGCCTAAACAGTTTCTCTGACCATTGATCAGAAAATTACATTCTATTATTTTCTCTTAGAACCATATAAACCTATATATACTTTCAAATTTCCTACAGAACAACATGTAACAAACTTATGTGTAGTAAAGGGACGCTACTGGACACAGAGCGAAAGTGTTTATTCTATGTGTTATAAGCACATTCAGTTTGATGCAATATATTCAAGGGTGTATAGTGAAAGATATTTTTTGCTCTGGGGGTCAAAAACCGACATATTGATCGGTAAATAAACATTATTAGCTCTCTCAGTCTCTTTAAAGTTCCAGAGAGGCAATAATGCCATCGCAATTAAGTTTAACGTAAAAGTATTTTTTAATACATCTAAAATCCACTGTACCTTCATTTCTTCCTTCATCTGTTTTACTAATATAAGTCGCGGCCAGCAATAAGTGAAATGGAAATTGTCGAAATCGCGATGATTGAAAATTCGTTTAATCACAATCGATTGAAATCGAAATAAATAGAATTTTCTTTTAATCGAAATTTTGAAATTTATCTAATTGGCAAAAATCAGAACGATGAAATCATCGAAATTTTGTGGAGTATTTGCACCTATTTTATCAGCTGATGTAAGTTTAGAAACCAAGTCCGGATCCGGTTTAAATGGACGGTTCCGATTGCTGGTTGCGGTTCCGATAAATTTTAGTTGCGGTTATTCCCTGCCAGATGGTACTTGTAGCAGCTGATTTGCTTGTGAAAAATCTTCTTTGTATGTTCTGGTTGACCAGTGATGTACGCTTTTAAATATGTCATTGTCTCAAGCACTATCCAGACTGCGCTTGTAAATTTTGAAAATCAGTATAAACTGGAGCGAAGAACCATGTGCAACGCAGCCAGAAGCTGTGCTCTTGATAATGAACTGTATGTGTTGACAGTGTGGGAGGTACGTATACAGTTGTTTGCAGCAGGAGTTTGTCTCATTTATAACACTCTCTTTATAAAATTATAGCATTAGATATTTTCTTTTAGAGTGGGATAACCAAATATCACGTTTCCTACCTTACATGTATGTAACAAACATGCCTATAGAGCAATATTTTCTAGTCTATGTTCCAACCTTGCAAACTCAGTCTTTGTGATGCAGTTTAATCAGGGCTGTATGGTGAAAGGCGTTTCTTACGCAGCACACAAAAACTCAACAAATATTGATCGATAAATAAAGACTATTTTAGCGTTTCCAGCCTCTTCGGAAGTCCCAGAGAGGCAATCACGTCATTGTAATACATTAAGTTCAGTGCACGAACATTTTACGGATTAGCAATACATTTTGCTCTTCGTTCAGTTACGTATTGCTAATCCGGTAAAATGTTCATACACTGAACGATGTGCTACAATGACATGATTGCCTCTATTGGGACTTCGAAGAGGCTGGAAACGCTGAGAGAATGTACGTCTTTATTTATCGATCAATATTTGTTAGTTTTGCGCCGCGAGCGTAAGAAACGCCTTCCACCATACAGCCCTGATTAAACTGCATCACAAAGACTGAGTTTGCAATGCTTGGAACATAGACTAGAAAATATTGCTCTATAGGCATGTTTGTTACATACATGTAAGGTAGGAAACGTGATATTTGGTTATCCGACTCCAAAAGAAAATATCTAATGCTATAATTTTCTAAAGAGAGTGTTATGATGAGACGAACTCCTGCTGCAAACAACTGTATACGTCCTCCCACACTGTCAATAAATACAGTTCGTTATAAAGACGCAGAGCTTCTGGCTGCATTCACATGGTTCTTCGCTCCAGTTTCTGTTGATTTGCAAAATTTACAAGCGCAGTCTGGATAGTGCTTGAGACAATGTGATATTTAAAAGCGTACATTGCGCTCGTCTACGACGTACAGAAGAAGATTTTTTCAATAGCAAATCAGCTGGCCAGGTTCCATCTGGCAGGGAATAACCGCAACTAAAATTTATGGAAGCGGGACCAGCAATCGGAACCGTCCGGTTCAACCGGATCCGGACTTCGTTTACGAAACTTACAGTCAGCCAGAGGAAATCAGTGCAGAAATGATCAATCAAAAATTTTGATTGATTTCTAATCATTTACGAATTTCGCGCAATTAGATAAATTTCAAAATTTCGGATTAAAAGAAAATTGGATCGTTTTCGATTTCAATCGATTGTGATTAAACAGATTTTCAATCGATTGCGATTTCGATCAATTCTCCATTTCACTTATTGCTGGCCGCGACTATTTATAGTAAGACATAATATGAAGGGAAGAAATGGAAATGTACAGTGAATTTAGAATATATTAGAAAAAATGCCTTTTTACATTAAACTTAATGTATTGCGATGACAGTATTTCCTCTCTGGAATTTTAAAAGAGGACTGATGAAGCTAAAGTGTTTAGTTATATGGATGAATTATGTCGTTTTATGGACTCCGAAGAGCAAGAGAATGCTTTCGACTATCATCCTTTTATATAAACTTAGTAAATATGAATGTGCTTCTAACGCATAGAGCGGGTAATAAACACTTTCGCTGTGTCTAAAACCCTCCCCCCTCTACCGGACATATATTTGCTACATGTTATTTTTTAAATTTTAAAATTATTGGTATATTTGATATAAGAGAATAAGAGAAGATAAGAAAGGTAATATACTTTAATTTTCTTATAAGTGGTCAGAGACACTGTTTACGCTAGCGTTGGGCAACCTACGCCTATCACTTCATATATAATATTATAACTTTCCAATCAGAATGCTATAAATGAGATAAACTGTGATACTGGTCGCACACTTTCAATAAAAACAGTTCATTGCAAAGAACGCAGTTTCTGGCTGCGGTATAGACACCGTTACTTTACTTCAATGTAGACTGATTTACAAAGTGTACAGGCGCACTGGCTTTTGCTTGACGCAATTTATGTTAGTCAAGCTTACAGCTAAGTACTTCTACATAATCCATACTCTGTTACCAAGTTGGACCGGTTAATTCTAACACACCCCGCAGGCTTTTGAATGTGTAAAACAGCTGCTACAAGCATCGACCTGGCTTTGTTTCGTTAACGAACTCCTGCAGGTTAAGATGAAAATTCCAACTGAAATTATGTCTCCTACTTTCACTTCACATGGTAAATTATTGCTGAGATAATATTTTCTTTTGCTTGGTTGTATTAGAACTAGATCATTGTGTATATTTATGTTTAGACCACAGATGAAGCAAAAATGTGAAAAATTTCCAACAAAAATTTTAAAACGGAATTCCGGTTCCGGTATGACTTTTGCCCTATGCCGGAACCGCAACCGGAACACGATTTTCGCCGGATCCGGAATTAAGGTTACTCCTGCCATCTAGCTATGTTTTGCTAACATAAGCCAAAGATGAAGAATTTCTTTATGGGCAAGATGAAATATTTCTAATGAAAATATTTTTATCATACTTATGTTTTACAAGACAATTTGCTGAGTTAATATTTTCTATGTTTGGTTGTTTTGGAACTTAGTCACTGTAAATATATATAACTTATGCGTGAACCACAGCTATGGCAAAAGATGGGGAAAATAAAAAACATTTAAACACGAATTTGCGCTTTCGATATGGTTCATTCCTTATGTCGGAACCGCAGCCGGACCACCATTTTCGCCGGAACCAGAATTTCGGTCACTCCCTGCTTCTGGTATATGGCATTTTTGAAAGAAAACAACTGAAAGTTATTATTGTTGGCTAGAATAGCTATAACCCAAATCATAAGTTTGGCTAGTTTGGAGTAAATTACGATCCTTGGGGGATTAGAATAGCTCTAGGGTCAGGCTTCGGGATATACAATCCCATATGCCCCTCGGGGGTCCTTAATTCAAAAAAGTAAGTTGGTCGTATATAAGATAGTTTGATCCACCGAGTCGATTGACCGTGTCAATTACCCCGTGGTTTCAGTAAGGATTTATAGGCACGGTTTTTTATTTGCACAAAATTTCATAAAAACGCACATACGGATTAGCCGATTTTTTATTGTCAAAACCTAAGGGATCAAAAAGATTAAACCAATTCAACGGTAAAACCGAGTTGAACACTAAAAGTATACATTTAACGGTAAAATTTTAGTCTAAGTTTCTTATTAGTATAAAACAGGTGTCTTTTTAGGGCAAGTTCGCTTTTTTAACGGGGTATATGTAGGTAGATTATCTATTTATGTACCATCCTAGTTTGCAGAGAAAAATAGAAAATTATATGCTTGTAAGCTTTGTGGAGAAAACACAGTATCTCATAAAAATGCACTCTAAAGTTAATAATACACAAAGTTAGCACAACTCAAAGTTTGACAAAATCCCTGCAGGGTACCCTTCGGGACATACTCCCATTTCGGGGTTTTCAATTTTAAAAAAATTAGGTTGCTCTTACATCAAGCAGTTTCAGACACTGAGTGGATTGGCGGTGTCAGTTTTCTCCCTCGCGGTTCCGGTAGAACAAATTTGATCAGGGTACTCCTTAAGAGACACTTCAATATTTCACTCAAAGGTCCAGAATTCAAAAACCTAATAGGTTTTACACATGGTATTTTGACACGCTGAGCGGATTGGCCGTGTCAGTTTTCTTCTCACGATTTCGGTAAGGACTTATGGGAGTGAAGGTACCCTCCGACTAAAAGTTAAACTGAGCCTATTAATTTTTCTCTGTGGAGCTGCTTTGTGGTTCGGAGAGGGTCGCGAAGATTTAGCAGAAATATTTTCATTTTTATTTCAAAAAGTCAAAAAATATTTACATATTTCTTAATATTGGTTAGTACTCATGCTACAGCTATTTTGTTTAATAGTAACAACATATTATACGCAGTGATAATGTATCTTACAGATAAGCACATAGGCGTATCCATGAGCGACGATTGGAATGAGAGCTTCACGGCATGCCGCAAAAAAGGTATCAAGATTGGGTAGGAGTCACCTCCGCTCTCCACCCTCTCCGAAGAACTGTGGAAAATTTTGAGGAATTTTCCAAAATTTGGTAAAATTTAGCACAAATTGTCAAAACTGGGCGAGATTTTAAAAAACTACGACTATGTGTCAATTTTAAGCGTTGTGATCCTAAGGAACTTTTCGCTTAGAAACTTTTGGAGGACACGATTTCTCATCCCTCTACTTCCGCCTATTGTTAAGTACGTAAATTCAACGCTTTGACAGTACACCAAGAGCATCTGTTCGTTAAATCTGAGCGAAGCGGTTCGTGGGTTGATTTAGAATTTATACTGCAATTCCTTGCGCCTAAAACATCATGGATGTTTTCCAATGAGGGACTGATAAAAAAATACAGATTATGTGGCGCTTATAATGGGTTTACAGGGACATAGATATGTTTGCCTTCAAACCTAGCCGAAAGACCGGCAAACAGGGTGATGCGGGTCGTAAATCTGCGGCGAGTATCACCCCAGTAAACATATCAAGAGCATTATTGATGCCCCATAAGCAATACAAAACAAAACGAATTAATACTACAGACTACAATTTGGAAATAAGATTTCTCGATCGACGCCAGATCCATTGACAAATTCTGAAAATCCATGAAATGTTTGTGTGTGGCACTAATCCAAACCTTTATATTCAACTTACGATATAACCTAATCACAGATATTTATTAAATCAGTGTAAGCAAACATAACCAAGCAAAATGGAAACAAACTACATTTTTAAAAGGGTTCGTCTACACAGAACACTTAAACTTCAGGAAAGGTATAATATCGCAAGCTAACAAAATCCGAAGTTATTTTCCGTGCCTGATAACCTAATATACGCTCGTTGAAAAGTAAAAACACCCAATACCATGTCAAAAGTTGAAATTCTGGCAAAGGGTCGATGAACCATATTGTGGCCTACAGCAGCTCACGGAGTCGTCCCACAAAAAAAGTGTTGTTTAGCAAAGTTGTGCGACATGATGATCTGATTCGCTAGTTTTCGATGTGAAGGTGATGATAGTGTCGGCTACGAAACACTGGTACCCTATCGCTATATTTGGCACAAGAACCCATCAAAAAACCCAGTTTTTGCCATTTTGACCCGAAATATTAGGTCGAAGCTGTTTGCGCTCAAGTAACGGGCGCGTCATCACTTTTCCTATCGAACAAAAATTTGTCGGAATCCATCCACCCGAAGATGAGTTAGCAATAGACAAAACGAACAATTCTCATGATCCCTGTTGTAGCGCCCTCAGTGAAAAGTCAACTCACTCTGTTTCCAATATAAACTTTCTTTATATACTTTAAACAAGCATTTTTGTACGACAAGAAACAGTACAAGATAATTTTCGAGGTGCCTAAATAAGCCGACAACAGTTAGCGCTCACCCATTATAACGCCAGATGCAATACCGGGCATTGCTGGAACCATTTTAATCTCAGATCCTTTAAATCGTTTATGACAAGAATTTGTATCACTTGTTGAATTACAATATGCTTTGTACAACGGACATGGTACTCCACTGTCGCATGTGGCATTTCTCGTACAATATGCAACGCCATCTACGACGTAAGCATCATATCGAAGAAGAGTTTCACCTAGCAAGCAGACCCTGAAAGAATATGGAATAAATCTGATGTAAAATGAAACATTATACCTGTAGTACTCACCACCATTGATCGCTTATCGTTCGCTTTTCGTGGAATTATCAAATTTCATTTTGAAATTTTATATATTTTTGTTCGCCCGCTACTCACTCGCCCTTAAGTAAGGCAAAAATCAATTATGGCGAGTACTGTACTTGGATCAAACAGTTTGTAGAAAAATGACTGAGATGTGCGACAGAAAACGCGATCTGCCGACTAGGAATGTAACTAAAACGACTTCGTCCTGTAGTGAGCGTCATGTCAGCACAAAAGCATAACCTGGGTGGGCCGCCCGTCCCCTGCGCAGCATAATCTGCTCCCTGAAGTACAACAGAAAAGTTATGTTCACGTTTATGAGTGAAAGGTTAGCTTAAACTGAACTTCCTAGCACATTCAGTGCCCCTCCGTACAGAAGCTTCTGGCAATGCCCGCGGGTGAACAGTGTTATATCGTTGCGCAAACACACATCTTTCTCTAACAATGACCAAAAGAACGTTAACTTTCGAAAATTAGTGATCATAACTTTCAAGGTACCATTATGAACCATGAACTTACTCAGCGCATGCCACACAAACAAATGCAATAACCACCGGCTTAATAGAGTTAAAAGCCCAAAACACTACAGACTCTTTAGCCCTTACAGAATCAAAGTGATAATTCTTACTGGTACCGCAGCATCGCAGAAAACGATTTTACCTTGCGCCGTTTCAAAAATTCTTGCACAAACGGCTTCCGCAAAATACAGTGCTCGCCAGAAATGATTGTTGCGCTTTTAACCAACGAACATCGAACGAAATATAACTATCCGCGAACACAACTCGAGCAAATTTAAAACAGCTGTTGAGCAGAAGTTTAAACAACGCGAGAACAATTTTGAGCTAAGTCCAATAAGACTCGAACATATTTGAAACATAATTTTTTGAACAGGAAGCGAACAGCACTCATTTCAATCTAGCATGGCTTTACGGACATAAATAAAAGCATATCTACATCGAATCGCATGCTCAAATTTAGCAGTTGTACAGTTTGCATCCGCAACTGCACTTTCTTTTCCCCTCCATGCAAAATATTCTTGAAAGTTAGAAGTTTATACATATGTACTTAGAAGTGTTCGTATATGTATATAGATTACTTTGGACTGGACGACGGAGTAGCAACAAATCCCCCGATGAAAACAGCTAGTATTGAAACGATGACGCAAAAAAGGGACACCGGCGCAAATAACTGAACGAATCGAACTCCCAATGCCACGATAGCAAATTCAATAAGTACAAGGACAGTCGCATAAACTCGAGTGCTGTTGATCACTTCATCGTGCTCGCCAAATAAAAGTAGCTGAGGTACGATAAATTTCTGAAAATAAAAAGGCGCACGTTTGGTTCGAAAATGTAGACAAACCATACATAGTCTGAAAATCATTAAAACAGTTTCATATTATTAAAACTTATACTTCCCTGGTCCAGTTCTGAGTTTTCTAAACGTACTATGCAGGCAACAATCATCTGCAAGCAAAATTAGTTTGTTTAGAAATTAAATTTTAATTGGTTGACCATGTACAGTTACGACATAGGTGTCCATAATGGGCTGTTCCCTAAGGCATATTATTTACACCCCCCTCGCTGAAGGCGCTCGGAGAGTTTTAGAAAATACAAGCAAAACTACAAAAAATTTCAGGAAAATTTGAACCAATTTATAGGAAAAAATTCCAAGAATGAGGAAAATTTTTGGTTACCATATGGCTTACTCGTCTTGCCGGTCAATATACCCCCAAGTCGGCGTTCTTTGGACATGGATAAGTTAGGGACAAAAATAAAAGAAAATCGTTAGCGAAACAGTTGTGAACAGTTCGTGAATAGCAACTAACTTCTAGCAAATTTTTCTAGAACGGTTGCGAAAAATTTGCTTTTATTTTGGTCTGTTACAGTAAAACGCACCACAACAAGTATACACTACAAAGCTACAGTTGAGGAAGCTAACTCTGCCAGCACAACCGGTCGCGATACTGTTTATAAATTTTCCAGAATTAAAATGTTACTATAAACAATCAGATGATGTCTGTGATTTTAAAGGGAATTCAGCAAAAGTTTATATAGCCAAACGAGGATCATGATTTTTAACTAAATGACGATTAAATAATATATGCGTTCAGAATCAATACTGTTCAAAGCATGACATCAATTGCTAAGATCAAATGATTCGGTTTGCAATTGAATTAAACCACAACACCGCACTCATTTGAGGCAATTAGCCCACAAGTCAAATATAACCAGATAAAATCTAATATTTATAGCCGGAAACACAGTAGTCCCCACATTCGTTAACTTTGTCATAACAGATCGAAGACGAAAAATACACACAGAGTAGGAGTTTGTGAAAAAACTGAATAATTCGAAATTTCGTGTTATTTAAATTTCTTCACGTTTTCAGCAAATGATACAACTTTAGTATCTCATCCACCAAATTATGGAAACAAGATAAAACATGAATTGGATACTTTGAAACAGACGTGTTTGTCGCTTGTATGTAGTTGCTATTCAGTTACAGACAGAAACAAAACCACAGTCGCTGCAATAGTTTGATGGATCTTAATCAAATATTCACTGTACCTAGATCAATATCAGTGATAACATTGCTCTATGCTATAATTTTCCTCTACACCATAAAAAAGTTATTGCGTGACCGCATAAACACACTCTATAAAACCAACTGGTACCACCGCAATTTTGATTGTTATATTCGACTATTTTTGTTATTACACAAAAACACAATGTATTAATGCTAAAAATTCCGATCAAAAAATCGACTGCACCAGTACACTACTTAAGCTGTGTATCACTGTCCTGTCCACTATATCAACAAATCAAGGGGTACATGCCGTCATGTTCGAAGATTGGTGTAGATTTATTGGCTTCTCCATGGACTTTCGCAGAATTGGGGAGGCACCAGCCGAAAGCACCCGATTCAGAATAAGCCGCGCAAAACCGAGAAGGGAGTAGAATCGGGCGAGCCAAAATTTCGAAAGGGGGGTTAATTTTTGAATTTACGAATAATACGTTCTATTTTAAAAAATTAATATTAATTTATAAAAATATTTAATGTTTTGAACAGACCTTGTGTAGTTTTTTTCCAGAATGTAATCAGAGTTCTACGTTTATCTGGTATTACTTTATTGTATCTTGAGAATTCTTCATAATAGCAGTGTTTGTCCGGAGCACGCTGTGTCGAAGCGCAAGTCTATTATCGGGTTCCTGAAACAGTCTAAGTGGGGTCAGCTTAGCAATAACGGACGTAACAGCAATCGCTTCGTTAACAACGTGACGGCTCCTGGTCAGCAGCAACCAAACCAGCATCGACGATGACAAATTCACCAACAAAGATGACAACCGTGGTAGCAGCGACGACAACAACAAAGGCAACATCTTGAATACTGGGAAAATTTTATGGAAGGCACAGGTATGGGGTATCTCAGTTAGAGGTGAGATGCAAGATCCCTCCATTAATGTAGGGACAGGAATTATACGTATAACTTGTTCCGATCCTAAGCATTCTGATGATTGAGAATAAGAGTTCGAGCATCGAGTATTAATAACTTACTAGCAAAATTTCTACACCACCAACTAGATACATTGCGACGGCAACGGCATTAGCCAAGTAAAACAGTATTCCAACGGCACTGCCAAATTCTGGTCCAAGGTTTCGGGATATCATAAAGTACGAACCTCCGCCTAAAATTACCAGTTTGCAAAGCACAACGTAATGTCATTATCTGATAAGGAAATGAAATTTCTCGTAAAAAATAGACACAAGCAAATGCTAGGAAACTGTTTGCGCGTTTTCCTAAACTAAATAAAATGCAGAAATGTTTACAACTTGTACAGCGAGACAAATGGGGCCTTAGAGCATAATATGTTGAAAATGAAAGCAGGGGTTTTATTTTTGCTTCGAGCAAAAGCCATTTTAAGCAATCGGAAATTCCATACAATACCTTCTAATCAGGGAATATCCGGAACCGGATTCAGATCATGATCTAACTTATATAGTAAAAAAGATGAAGGGCGAAATGAAGGCACTGTAGATTTAAAATGTATAAAAAATAAATTTTACATTAATCTTAATATATTGCCATGATATTATTGCCACTATTGGACTTTAAAGTGGCCAAGGAAGTTAAAATATTTATTTATTGATCAAGATGCCGGTTTTTGCACTCTCAGCGGAAAAATCCCTTCCGCTGTACAGGCTTGCGTAAACTGGGTCAAACAGAATGTTCTTGTAACGCATGAAGACTAGACAATTTTGCTCTGTCTAGAACCGCCTCCCTTTAATAGTCATACGTTCGTTACATGTTATTCTGTAGGAAAATTGAAATTATTGGTTTATAGGTTCTAAAAGCAAATAAAAAGGTATACTATAATTTTCTGATCGTTGGCCAGAGACATAGTTTAGGCTAGTGTTAGACAACCAGTGCCCATAAGTTAGACGATGATGATGATTTTTTTCATCAAAATCCTATAAAGGAGACAAACTGTGATACTGCTGGCACAGATTCAATACATACAGTTCGTTTAAAAGAACGCAGTTACTGGCGGCTTTGCAATTATGTTACTTTACTCCTGTAGACTGATTACAAAGTTTACAAGCGCAGTGCTTCAGGCAAGTTATATTAGCAAAGTTTACAGCTAATAGTTTACAATAATCCATACTCTTTTATGTATATAAAGTTGGACCGGTCCAATTCTAGCATATATCGCAGATTTCTGAATGGGTAAGCTGCTACAAGCATCGACTTAGCTTTGTTACAATCTACTGCCGGATGAAGATGAATAACTCTTACTGAAATTGTGTCATACTTATGTTTCACATCGTAATTTGCTGAGTTAGCCGTTTCTTTTGTTTGGTTGTGTTGGAACTTGATTATTGTGTATATAAAACTAATGATTGGGCCAGAACTTGATCATTGTGTATATAAAACGTATGATTGGGCTACAGTTAAAGTAACAAATAATGTGAACAGTTATATATAAACAAATTTTTAACACGAGTTCTGGTTCCGGTGTAGTTTCCGTCTTTGCCGGACCCGCAACCAGAACACATTTTTCACCAAAACCGAAATTCCGGTTACTCCCTGCTTCCAATTTATCGAGAACACGATAAATGTCCTAAGGGGTTTATACCTAAACGTATCGGAAATAAAACATGACGTCGCCAAATGGCAAATCTGTCGATCCACATCTGGTGAATTTTTGACCCGAATAAAATAACCTCAAAGCTTAACCTTACATAGAAGGCAATATTATAATATATAATCACACATGTAACAAGAAAACTCGAAAATCTATTTAACCAATAATTAGTTTTGCCTATCACAGGCAGAGTTGTTTTCCAGCGCCAAATGTTGCACAACCAGCAGCGTTATGCGCTCATTACAGCTGAGATACAGGTCGAACAATGAACTATCGAAGATAGAGCTTTGAGACATACCTTTGACATCGATACACGGGTCATTTCACGCTACGATGTCCTTTTGCCCCAGAAAAAATGACTAATGACTTTTTTGGCTCCGATTATCTTCATTTTTACACCCTATGACCAAAAAACGGCAAGGATCCCTAATTTGAGGTCGTTATAGTAAATTTTTTAACCGTTTTTATCAAATACCACCCCCCTGCTGCTCAGCAAGGTACCATAAAATGGCCTCTGGTATGCTCCAGGTTGCATATAGCCTCGATTTTGTGATCGTATCTCGTGCAGCCCGTCAGACCGGTCAAAATGACGTCATGCGGAACTCCGTATATCAAAAATTAAGCTTTTATGCCTATTCTTGGGTCAAATTCAGCACTTTTAAAACACGGGGGTGCCGATTTATACCGGTTATTAAATGGAAACGAAGCGGCCATAAACGGTAGTTATTTATATCGATAGTTTAGCCTGGGGGAAGTGTTATGCAAAAAAAATTCACAACATACCCTTTACCAGATATGTTAGAATGCCGGAAGTAGCTGGTGGTCGGGGGGGGGTAAAAATGTGAAATGGCCAATTCGACCGTGTTTAACCAGCATAGTTAACTTGAAAACGTAAGATATTCTATACCACAATTTCCACTATGAGGGGTACAAAATGGCAGCCCATATCAACTGCCAGTGTACATGCCTGAGACCATGGTTGGGGGAATTAATTTAGAATTTTTTCAAAAAATAATTTTGCGACATATGTCGTCAAATGTATTACCACAATGTATGATGAACCAAAAGCGTGAAATTTCGTCGAAATAACATCATTATGTTCGATTTTTCCGCATTTTGGTGGTGGTCGGGGGTGGGTAAAAGTGTGGTCAGGGGTGGTAAAAGCCTGAGATCAACAGGTCGGACGCGAGATAGAACTCAGGTCGTTTCACCATTCGCTCCGTGATTGGAAAGAACTATAACAGACAAATTAATTGACTTCTACTGACTCCACCATACCCCTAACTAGCAACGGTCGGGGGGGGGGGGGTAATCAAATGTGCTAAAATCGACCTTTTGGCCCTAGCGCTGGGGTAAGTAACAGCAAGCACCTGTGTTAATATTTTTTCAAAAGGCACCCAGGGGACAGGTATAATATATGAACAACGTTGATGTACCATGCATAAGTAACGAGCAATGACCAAAAAAGAATTTGGTCGGGGGGGGGGGGTAAAACTGGGGTTCATGCCATATCGACAGCTGTCACTCTCCACGATTGGAGTAGATTTGAAAATCGTGCTATTAAAAATGTTGTGTAGACCTGACTAATCTTGCATAGAAAAGAATTTGGGCCATAACTTCGAACACGGAGCCACGACACTACCCGAAAAAAAGAGGTCGTAAAATTAGTCATTACGATTTTTGTCAATTTGGGACTTATGTGGATGTCCAGCCTCTTACGGCGTGCGTGAAGCCGAAAAATTTTTTTGTTTGAACTAGCTAACTAATAATGCTTCCCAGCGTAAATAACATTTTTACCTGTTCCCTGCACGTTTATGTGCTCCTGGCCCAAATATGCCAGTTTAACCCCCCCCCCCCCCCCCGGCCAAAAGGTCATCATAGCGTGAAATGACCCACACTATCTTCAATCGAAGCTTAGTGCTGTTTTAGCTTGAAAAATACGGTTAACACAGTTAAATTAGTTACACAGCGTATACGTATTAAGACACACGTAAGATAATAGTACGATACTTTTTTAGCCATAAGAGCTTCTAAATATTTCTAAAAAAGGTGGCACACGTAACAAAAGTTTAAGTATAAAATCCGTTGACTCTGATTAACATCCACGTAATTATACACACAAGGGCATCAAAACTATCCACGTTTTTCCATTATACAGTATTAAAGCTGTAAAATGTTCCTGTTTCGTATTAAGAAAATTAACAAAGTTTTTCTTTTGAAACCTGGAGAAAGTATTGGAAACAATCTGACATTTCGGTAGAAATGAGTTATAATACACCCGAGTCCAACATCTAATAGCAATAAACTTGAAAGCACCGACAATATCCCATTAAATATAAAGTTAAAAAATATACGTTTTGCATAACAACATAGATCACTTACTTTCAACAACACCGTTCGTTGCAATCGCACTCATAGAAAAGCTTGTCATTAGAGTCTGAAAATATACCAGGCACCGCTTCTACATATAATATCAAACCATCAGACGCTTTATCACTTGGAATACAGTGATTAGTTTTTGAAGAAAAAACTAGTTACTGCTTAAACATGGGCGACAGTTAACATGCGCTAATACTGAAAAAATACCTACGTACAGACCACCAGCTTAACCAAACTCAAACTGACTTGTCAGCTAAAAGCGTTAAATCAACAATCACAAATCGAGTCGTAAACGTGCACAAATGACGACACAGTGGTTTCCAACTGCAGGCGGCCCGACGATCGATAACGGGACGACACGACGCAAGCCGAATCAAGTCCGAGATGAAATAATTGCAATTGGTAAATGTCTCCTTCGCTGATCTAGCCGTAACACATCATATGGACAAAATAAAAGTAAATGATTCGCAAAAAACCTCACGACTCATTCGTGAAGAGGTGTGAATTTTTCTGAAAAGTTCGCAGATATTTCACGAAAAATTTACTCGCACGCATATGCCTCTAGTAATCTTCTATATATATTCATTTAGGAACGCAAAGCAGCAGCTCTGTAACCCATCCAATAGCGGTAAAAATTTTCAGTTAACGGAATTACACAATAATGCATTAGAAATTCGCGTGGCGAGAAAAACGAACAGAGTGTGGTGAGACTTTAAATTTAAACGTAGTGAGCATTTCAAAGTTCCTGTGGACAACAAAACACCAGTAATTCTTTACGTACAATTCCAGCAAAAATAACAAATTCATACGACGATTACGTCCAATTACCAAAAAGTGGAATGTTTCGAGATCTATTTACAACATAGAAGTTTATTAACAAATAGCTTACCGAAAAGTATTGTATTCAAGAAAAATTACTAATTCAAGTGCCATATTACCTTACCCTAGCGATTGCAATATTGGATTATATACCATTATATACTATTGCCTTCACCATATTAATATGCCTGAAAACATGTAGACCCATCTTAGCACTCTACGTACAATCAATTTGAAAAAATACAAAATTTGACATCTGCTGCCGAAATTTAGTATTTTAACCCCTGCAACATCTTCGCAAACGTAAAACCACATATAAGTTTTAAAACAAAGAAATAATCCTATTTAGCAGTTCGTTCGACCCCATCCAACAACAAACTAACTTAGCGAAATTTTCAAAATTTTATTTTTTGGAATATTTTTTAATTGGCTAAAACGGTTGCCCTAACAAGAA